>JAODAL010041778.1:0-35527 GCA_025379985.1 Phyllomedusa bahiana
CAAAAAAACCGTGCTGAGGCAAATACAAGATTGCTGATTGAATTTAATGCAAGGTTGAAAAAAAAACAGCACAGGGGTAAGGGGTAAAATTGAACCCCTATCAAATTTTTAAATGAAATAAAAGTGGATTTTTGAGCTAAAAAAAGAGACCTGCTTTTACTGAAATGTTTTACCCAAATATAATTGATGCCCAAATATCCGAAATATTCAATACAAAGTTAATAAAAAAGATTTTCCCACTACAATATTACACAAAAGTTTGGTGAACTTTATCAATGTTCTTTATAAAAGGGGTTGTTGTGTTCGCCCGGGGGGCCCCCCCCCCCCCGCTCCCCCCGCCGTGATTTTTCACCGGGTAGATGCTGCTTTAAAATTCTCAGCTAATACATAAAATGTTAAAATCTCAAACTAAAAATTTTTGGAAGGATCACGCTAATACAGGGGTTTCTTGGCAAAATAGACTAATTTCGTGCGCTGTGGGCCACAGGAAAGGGCACGCCTTTTCCCTTGAACGTGGAAAAAGAGGCTGAAACGGAAAAACGCTGTTCTATTAAAAACGGGTCATGTGTTTTTTCCCAGCCAATCGCAACCCATAACATCCCAGTCATGACGTGCACACACATCTCACCTTCTATTCTATAATATGTTTTTCGGCCCCCCAAAATTAACGGAAGCGCAAAAAAAGGCGCGATCTTAATAATGTGCTCGATTTTAACCTAATTATCGAATATCTAAAATTCCCCGATCACCATAAAAACCTTCCCGTTTCAATTTGCGATAAAAATCCTCAACACAGTTAGGGGACGGCGAAAATCAAACCTTTTACCACTGGTACGTCTAACTGTGACACAGTCATCCCTTTTTTGACCCCCTGAAGCTACAGAGCTGTTTGTGGATCCCGTCCTGCCCGGCCTCGGCGCCATTTAAATCGGTCCCAAGAAGGGCAGCTTTCTACAGTCTCCTATGCAAAAGGGCTCTAAAGGAGAACACGTTTTCCCCAAAACCGGAGGGAAGCCCTTTGCTGTTTTGGTGGGGATGCCTTATTTCCCCCTTTACCTTTTTGGTCGCCCGTTCACATGAAAAGTGATCATAAACCCTCATTCCTATTTTCCCAATAAATTCTTCAAAGCACCCCCGCGGTTTGGGAAATTTGGCTGCCCGTCTACAAAATTACCGTTTTTCATTTGAGATTTGGGGCAGGGGCGGGGAACCCGCAGTTTAATTTTTCAAGACATCCTTTACCCAATGGGCCCAAGGGTGAGCTCCCGGGGAACTGTTTTACCCGGGAGCATTAATTTTCGTTGTTGCACACTCTGTACCAAGAGCAATGCCTTGAAGGAAGTTAAACAAACGGTTCAGTCTGACCCCCCTACTTCGTTAGTTTCACACGTCCATCTAAGAATGGAGCTTTTTTCTAGCTGGGGCCGCCTGCACCCCGGGATCATACAGAAAATTTTCAGGCTTTTTTAATGCAGATTTTCACTCTCAGTTTCCGATTAAGGGGTTCATTAATAAAGTCGTTGGTCATTGAGGAGCTTCAAGCCAGAGTGGGGACCGGGGCTCATGGGCCATAAGGTTGGTAAAAACAAAGCAACTGTTAGAGAGAAAGTATGGTTTCCAGGACTAGACAAAAAGTGGAAGCAAATTTTTGAAAATGTATTCCTTTCAAGCAACTAGGTTGACCTACCCAGCACCAGGGAAATGTCACCCCTGCAAACGTCCTTGGCGCGTTATGTCGATTTTGCCTTTTCCAATCATTCCTATTTCCTGGTTGTCTAGTGTTTTTCTAGGTTTCCAGTCATTGAAAACCCGTTTCCACCACCCTGCAAGAACGTTATACCCAAAATGGGCAAGATCTTTCACTTGGCATACCTGAAACGGTAAAACCGCAATGGGGCCCCCTTTTTTAAAAGTGCGAATTTCAAAATTTTTTTGGTTATCTTTGGGTTCCCCCCCACAGAAAATAAACCCCTTCTGGCCTCAGGGAAAGGGGAAGTTGAACGTTTTATGCAATCCATCAACAAGACTCTCGAATTGCCCACCTGAACACAAGGATTACAACAAGATGTAAGATTCCTTAGACAGTACAGAGCCAAACCCCCCAAATCCCTACGGGAAAACCACCCGCAACTGCCTTTTCAAAGGCCCTTTTTTGCATTAATCTTTTTGGGGTCCCGGCAGTTCGGGCCAGACACCTTTTACCCCCAATGAGCCTCTGCCCAAGAAAGGAAAAAAAAGAAAAATTTGTAAGGGCAGTCGTCCGAGCGGCTGGAAAATGGGAGATTTGGGGTTTTGTTAAAAATGGACCCAGTCAAATTTTCACTCCTTAATCCCGAAACCTTCCCGGCACGAACGTCAAAGGGACCATGGGTTTTTTCTCAAACCCAGGACCGCCAAGTCACTAGAAAAGTGTCACATTTTAAAAAGCTTCGGGGCTTGTCCGAGGAACTACGGGGAGTGGATGATAAGAATTCCTACCAGACACAAGTGGGTTTAGCAACAACAGGGGATGCCCGAAGATTTGCCGAATTCTCAAACTCTCCACGCAACCATAAAGGGGTCGAAGGCCACCCCCTCATTTAGGGGATTATGTTCTGCAGTAAAACTTTATTGTCAATTGGGACGTTTTATTGATTGTTCATTTTCGTGGTTACATGTTATTGTTTGTGAGAAGGGGAGAGATGTGATGTTGTTGTAAGCATTCTCACTAATGTTGGTTCACTATCTATTCTGCCTAGCAACAGTGATGTATTAAGGGAGGAGGAGACGGAGCTAAAGGGGGTGGAGAGGCGGCAGAGGGGTTACAGGATGCCATGATGGAAGCAAGGAATAAAGTGTTCTGATCCAGCAGATGATTATCTCCAAGTGGATTCATTCCAGGGTACCTGCATCCTCACCACAACACTACAACAGGATTTGCAATAACCACAGAAGATGAAATCCTCATGGCAGAAGCACTGCCCCCGCACTTTTCAGCTCAAATTGCAGAACTACAAGCTCTGGAAGAGACCTGCAAAATGGCTGAAGGCAAGACTGCAAATATATGGACTGACTCCAGATATGCCTACGGCATTGCACATGATATTGGACTAATCTGGAAGAATAGAGGATTCATCACAGCAGCAGGAACCCCTGTGAAGCATGCAGTGCAAATCAAGTCCCTACTGTCAGCCCTTGAACTGCCAACCAAGGTAGCAGTCCTGAAAGTCAAGGCTCACGGTAAAGCGAAAAGCAGGGAGCCAGGGGGAACCATACCGCAGACCAAGCAGCCAAGACAGCGGTCCCTAGGCGCCGTGTCATCCAAGTGGCTGGATCAGGAAGCTACTCCCATTGGCAATCACAGAGCTCAGAAGAAAGTTTATCAAGGAACAGAACTGACCACACCGCTGAAGACTGGAAACCAGGAATGGCACCACGAGACCGGTTGGTGAAGAACAACACCTGGCCCCTGCCAAGGAGAAACAGCAATGGAAAAGGGAAGGAGCTACTGTGCAGGGAAACCTATGGAAATACAATGGACTTGTTTGCCTCCCTAGGCGAATGTACCCTGCTATTGTGGCATGGGCCCATCGGGCCACTCACAGAGGAAAGAACCAAGCATTGGCCTATGTGCAGAAGCTGTACTATGCCCTAGGTATCAGCTCCATGATTGCAGTCTACTATCAAGCTTGTTCAGTCTGTGCCACCTGCAACCCATCCCCTACAGCTCAAGTTCCCATGCAGCACTTGGCAGAACCAGAATATCCCTTCCAAAGGATACCAGGTGAGTCCACATTCCAGATGCAAAGAAGTGGAAAATCACGAATATGTCTTAGTGTAGTTGGACATAAAAATTTTCAGGGGATGGCCAGAGAAGCTAAACCAGTGGACCAACATGACTTCCAAAAGTAATGGCAAAGAAGTTGATTACTGAAATAGCTTGTCGATTTTGGAATCCCTCAGGTGATCGAGTCAGAACCAGGGGTCCAGCATTGTCTTCCTCGGTTTTCCGAGAAGTTATGGAACATGTTAGGGGGTAGATTTTGGGCGTCCACCGCCGTACCATCCCAAAGCTCTGGAAGGTAGAGAGAATGATTGGTACTCTGAAGAAAAATCTCTTGAAAATGACCAGTGATTCCCCATTACTTGGACAAAAACTTCTCCCAATTGTTCTGTACCATATCAGTCACACTCCACTGGGAAAACATGGCCTGACCCCTTTGAAATTCTGTTTGGTAAACCCCACCAGTTTTTGAAATTAGGGAGCAGGAGTTGAGTGAGAGCACTGATAAAACTGTTCAATTTGTGATTGAATTGTCCAAGAGTTGACTAATTTGCATGCAGCAGTTTCTGCTGTCTCTTCCAGAATCTACAGGTGAATTGTACACGACTTCAAACCAGAGATCGAGTGTATGTGAAAAGGCACATCAGAAGAAATTGCCTAGAACCCATATTTGAAGGTCCATTCACAGTGGTTTTTGATCACCCCAACTGCGGTCAACTAGAAGGAAAGCCAACTTGATCCATGCCTCTCACTGCAAAAGGGACCCACCACTAGAAGATGCTCTTGTATATCCTTGCATGATGTGTGGGATTCTAGAGGGACAAGAGGAGCACCATATTTTGGGTGGACCTAAAAGCCAGACAGTTCAGAACCTTCTCATGTCGACTTCTGTGATATTTGTCCCCAGATCCCAGTTGTAAAGAAGGGTCCCAATACTATAGAGAAGCTTACAACCAAGGGCAATTCTATTTGTGTGTGACCCGCCCCGGGAATAAAAATTGTAGATTTGTATTCCTCGGACATTGCATATCACAGGGTACCAAACACCTTACTGATTATCGGGAAAAAGCTGTGATGCTCATTTCTTCACCGAACAATCTAAACAACTCCAAGGATTTCTAGGCCTCGTCACTTACTGTCGTCAATGGATACCCAATGCCTCCAGTCTTATGCAAGTTTTATACAATTCTTTCAAGGACATTATTTACACCAATGAACTCTCACTTGAGGCACAAGAGTGTTTTCAAAGCCTGGAAAAACTTATCCTACAAGCTCCAGCTCTGGGAATCTCGGACTACTCACAGCCTTTCAACCTCTTCCTATTTGAAGACTATGGCCAAGCTTCCGAAGTCTTGACACAAAAAACATGGAGAGCGTATGAGACCTCTTGGATACTATTCTTGCAAGTTAGATCCTGTTGCACGGACTGTCCCTACTTGCCTCAGAGCTGCACAAGTTCTTCTTGAAAAATACTCAAGACATCATTTTAGGCCATCCGGTCAATGTTTTGGCTCATCATGATCTACAAGGGATCCTGAAACAGTCGCAGCAACCTCATCTCAGTAAACAGCGCCATCTCCGTATACAATGCCCATTACTGATGCCTGAGAATGTCACTTTAAAGGTCCAATGTGGGGTGGAATACAGGTGAAGATTGGGGATATAAACCTAAGGAGGGCAGGGACTGTAAGGATAAAGATGGGAGATCCTTGTTAGTGCGGTTGACGCTAACTAGGGGCCCAATCCAACGTTGGGGTAGTGGTTGCGCTCCCAGAAGATGTTACCCCCTCTTCTTGAACATTGAGAACCCAACTCGGATAGATCTCGGTGAATACGTCCTGGGGGCATATACCGGATTTATAAATCCATCGCTAGGCCTCATAGAACTTAAAGATGCTGTAGGAAAACCAACCACAGCGACCCCCACTGCCCCCCCCAAGCGGGAAGGCAGATCTTCAACAAGCTGTAGCAGATGTAGTCCCTATCCCTAATATATGATGGAAGAGTTTCTCTATGAGACACAGACAACCTCCAGAAAGAATCTGTGGTTAGAATGGGTCAAATACACTATTAGGGCCCACAATCTACTGTTGGATGTCTGGGTTGTGCTGGAGCCAACCCACACAGGAAAACCCACCCATACCACATAGTGGATGAAACAATGCAGACTGTGTTTTTCAAACTACTACAGGAACAAAATAAGACAGGATGTGAA
This sequence comes from Phyllomedusa bahiana, assembly GCA_025379985.1. Classification (NCBI taxonomy): domain Eukaryota; kingdom Metazoa; phylum Chordata; class Amphibia; order Anura; family Hylidae; genus Phyllomedusa; species Phyllomedusa bahiana. The sequence goes on from JAODAL010041778.1 coordinate 5,979, forward strand.
TGATTTTTAAACCCCTTTTAAGTTTCAAACCCAAGGTACGCCCCCATGAGGTGATTGGTATTACCCGGGCAATTACACTTGCTTTTCCCCTAATGAAATTTAGTCCCAAAAATCTCTATTGGAATCTTCTCAGAAGGGGTTTTGTCAGAAAATCTAAAACCTCAGGTAAACTCTTTAATCACACAGGTATCTTGCTAGATGTCTTCTGGTTGTGTGGAGATGGCAGATTAAGAAGCAGATTACTACCCCAGTGGAAAGGTCAATGTACGCTGGTTAAGTTGTCCATGCCTTTTAGATCCGTCCCATGGGATCTGGCTCCCCATAGCGACCCTTCCCGAAGGAAAAGGAGAAAAATCCAAACTTTGCTCGATGGGGACTACATCGATGCCATAGGGGCCCCTAGGGGGGTCCCAGACCAGTTTTTTAAAACCCAAACCAGATAGCAGCCGGGTTTGCCCTCTTATTCCACAGTCCAAATCAACAAAAATGTAGATTTTTAAAATTAATTATATTTATTATAACCAACAGAGGTTTGTCAATTACAGCAGAGATGGATTCCAAGGTGTCTACGAGGACTAGGCCCCAATACCAAATGACCCCGCAGAAACCGATTGGCAAATAGACATGGTTTTTAGCCGAGAAAGGTGGAGTTTGTGGTATGGTAGGAGAGGAAAGCTGTACTTACATCCCAGACAACACAGGGGTGAATGGAAGATTACCGTTGCCCTGGGTAAAATCAGGAATTTATTTAAAGAACTTAAGGAGAATTCAGGAGTGGAAAACTTCCTGGGCTAATTGGTTGATGGATTGGACTGGAGGGTGGGAAGCAATGGTTACAACAAATTGGTTACAATTCTACTGGTTATTCTGGTGGTTTTTGCTGTTTGTTCTTTGCTGTTGTGTCCCCTTTTAAAAATTCTACTAGCCAAAATAGCCTCTGGAGGAACCGGGGGTATGTTTTTTAATGCAAGAACAGGAACCTCTGATGCATGAAAAAGATAGAGAAAATTTCCCCCATATCAATTAAAGGAAAATGCCAAACACAGAATGAATCAATTAATTTAGGGTTAGAACGGGAGACCTCACATCGAAAGGTAGGTTAGTGAGAGGAAAGGGCAGGGAGTTGTTTGATAGAAATGCTCTCTTTCGAAATCCTCAGAAGAAATCCCCAACCCCATCCCCCCCCGGTGGGAGCAGCTCCACAGGCTAAATCTATGTAAATTAGAGTTTAGTTATAGTAAAGCTTGGCATTTTAGGGGGGGAATGGAGGGTTAATGCTATATGTGTACATGTGGTGTTTCCATAAGCTAAAGTTTGTTTATAAGAAAATACCAAGCTTTCCTCCCCTTATAAGACCAACAGATATCCTTGAGGACGATGATTGTGCAGAATTGAGGCATTCAAGATGGCCGCGATTCCCTGTATAATCCTGCCAACAAGCACTGAGTTTCGACTACATGCCCAAGAAGCACTGACTGATACAACCAGAAACTTCATCTGCCTGGCAACTACTTTGAACCAATAGAGAACTTTGTGCTCAACCCCTCAATATGGACTGTCCCACTGCGCAGGCCCCCCGCCCACTGTATCCCATATAACTATGTGTTCCGCGCTGAATAAAGTAGAGGAGTGCATGGATAAGATTGGACCAGAACAACGCGTCTGACCCCTTTTTTTTCATTGGCCGGCCCGTGCACTTAGACACTGATTTGGAGTACCGGAGTGGGAACAGGAGATCCATTGTCGCTTTATGACCTTGACAATTCTATTGTGTGCACCTGATTTTCCAACTTGTCAATCAAGCTCTTTGAGTCTTCTTCAACATTTTGGATCAATCAACTGCAAAGTCTCACAGTCCAAGCTCCAATGGTGTTCTAAGAAATTTGTATTCCTCGGACATTGCATATCACAGGGTACCAAACACTTTACTGATTATCGGAAATAAAGCTGTGATGCTCATTTCTTCACCGAACAATCTAAAACAACTTCAAGGATTTCTTGGCCTCGTCACTTACTGTCGTCAATGGATACCCAATGCCTCCAGTCTTATGCAAGTTTTATAAATTCCCTTCAAGGACATTTATTTAAACCAAAGAACTCTCACTTGAGGCACAAGAGTTTTCAAACCCTCGGAAAAAAATTATCCTACAAGCTCCAGCTTGGGAAACTCGACTATTCACAGCCTTTCAACCCCTTCCTATTTGAAGACTATGGCCAAGCTTCCGAAGTCTTGACACAAAAAACATGGAGCGCGTATGAGACCTCTTTTATACTGTTCTTGCAAGTTAGATCCTGTTGCACGGACTGTCCCTACTTGCCTCAGAGCTATCATTGCTGCACAAGTTCTTCTTGAAAAACTCAAGACATCATTTTAGGCCATCCGGTCAATGTTTTGGCTCATCTACAAGGGATCCTGAAACAGTCGCAGCAACCTCATCTCAGTAAACGGCACCATCTCCGTATACAATGCCCATTATTGATGCCTGAAAATGTCACTTTAAAGAGATGTACTACTCTCACCCAGCCACTCTGCTTCCTCTCTCAAGGGGGAAGATGAAGACCAGTCTACCACAGATGAAGACCAGACTGCCATGGTGGACCTCTTCATGACTGTCTTGAACAAATGGAGGCTGAAACCTCTACATCCAAGTTGGAGAACCCAGACTATGTCTTATTCACAGATGGATCCTGATATGCGGATGATCAAGGACGATTCCATACAGGATTTGCTGTGGTTACCTTGCAAGAAACCGTTAAATACCTTCGAGAATGCCAGCCCAAGAAGGTGAACTCTGGGCTGTAACGGAAGCTTGTAAGCTCGCCGAAGAGAAGACCATGAACATATACACCGACTCAGCCTACATGTACGGAGTAGCCTATGACTTTGGCCTGAAGTGGGCCCTGCGAGGTTTCCAGACAGCTAGTGGAACGCCCATCAAGAATCAAGAAACCATTCAGACTCTGATGCATGCTCTCCAATTGCCAGCTCAAGTGGCCGTTTTGAAGACTAAAGCCCATGGAAGAATAGAGACAGTGGAAGTAGAAGGCACCTACAGAGCAGACTTGGCTGCAAAGGCCACAGCTCTCTTCCCAGAGATTCGAGAGGAAGCAGGAGTGGCTGTATATGTGCTGACCAGAGCAGAGAAGAAAGAAGGAGAATGTGAGAAGAAAGAAGAAGGTGAGAAGAAGAAAGAAGGAAAGAAGAAGGTGAGAAGAAGAAAGAAGAAGGAAAGAATAGAGAGGAACAAGAAGAGAAGAACCAAGGACAAGATGCATTGAATCCAGGTGTTAACCTGTCGAAACACTTTCCAACTTGAATAAGCCCAAAGGAAAGGAAAAGTTGGGAGGAATTGGGAGCAGAGATACACCAAGATGGATTCTAGAGGAAAGACAATAGACTTTGTTTACCAAGGGCATTATATCCAGCTGTAGTACAATGGGCTCATGATACTACCCACAGAGGAACTAACCAGATGATTTCTTCAATCAACAAGATATACCTAGCACCCAGAATCTTCATTTCCCACGGCAAGTAGCCATGCTAGAAGTTGTGAAATATGCAATACTTGTAACCCAGGAGGACTGATGCCAACACCAAGGAAGCATTTGGCTAAACACTATATCCTCTCCAGCGGATCCAGATTGAACACATTGAATTACCCAAGAGTGGAAAGTACAAGTATGTTCTAGTAGTGGTGGATATGTTCTCAGGATGGCCTGAAGTCTACCCAGTTACCAACATGACTGCCAGAACCACCATGAATAAACTATTGACTGAGTTGATATGCAGATTTGGGATCCCTGAGGTTATTAAATCTGACCAAGGACCTGCCTTCACTGCAGAAGTAACCAGAGACATTTGGAAACTAGTAGGAGCTGACCTCGACCTGCACACTCCCTACCATCCCGAATTCAGCGGGAAAGTGGAAAGAATGAATGCCACTCTGAAGAGCAAAATTCTGAAGGCTAGCAAATAAACATCTCTTCCCTGGCCCGAGATCCTGGCCACTGTACTCTATTCTGTCAGAAATACCCCTAGACAGCCCCACTGGTCTCACTCCTCAGGAGATAGTATTCTCAGGTCCGCCCAGATTAGGAAGGTTTCACACCAGCAGTAGTTCAGTGCAGGGAATGATAGCCTTGTAAAATATGTTATAAATATGTGTAATTAATTGAAACTAATCCATGCCATAGTGTTCTCCTCCACTCCAGATCCAGACTCTGATCAAAGCTACAACCTCCTGGTGACTTTGTGTGGGTGCAAAAACACATCAGAGATTCTCTGGAGCCCAGATTTGACCATATCAAGTACTCCTGGTGTCCCCGACCTCAATGAAACTTGAAGGAAGACCCCCGCGCCCCCGGGTGCATGCTTCACACTGCAAGAAAGTGAGTGTGACCAATAAGTCGTTATGAACTTTTCCCTTATCCTTTCATATGTTGTCTAGTCTGGATGTGTGTAAAAAGGCAAGAGGGCCAACCAAGGGGGTGCCTGATGAATTCAAAGCTAGGGATCAGGTCAAAGCAGGGTTTGAATCACTTATGCCCCAGATAACACTCAACAAAAGTATGGACTGGGTAAATTACACCTATTATAATCAACAGAGGTTTGATAAATATACTCGAGATGCCTTACAAGGTATAGCTTAACAATTAAGCACCACCTCCATCGTGACTTTCCATAATCATTGTGGGTTATGAGATTGTAAACAATCCACAGATGCCTCTGCCGGGGACTGCTCTGAGGTGGCACCTGGCAGTCATTGGGTAAAGTCATCCTTACCATCAAAGGCTCTGCGAGGAGGCCGGTGGTTGCTTGGTTACGCCCCTTGGAACAAGCCTGACAGTGGTTCAATGGGTTCAACACCCGCTCCACCTGTTCACCCTGCTGTCTAAGGAGAGTGACCTTTACCCATTCTTCAGTTTAGGGAAGAGCCTGAATCATCATTCACGCTCTAGGGGGGAGCGTTAGAACAGATTTTGATGTTTTTAGGGGGGACTGTCAAGTTGGTCATTTAAGGAAAAAAACATCAAAAGTCTGTTTCATCATTACATTCTTATTAAGCTCATCAGATAGTTTGTTAAACTGCTTTTACTGCTATACATCCTTATCAAACTATCAGATATCTCTCACACAGCTTTCCTTGAGACAGATACGGTGTCTGCTAACAGCAAAGAGATTCAAGGCCTTCCTCATCCCCCTCAGATGATACAGAGAAGAGCTTTGGAATGTGTCATATCACCTAATGCTTCATACGTACATGCAAATTATAACTGGTCTCTTAGCAACCACCAATTAACCAATCATGTAGTGATAGAATAGTCATGTGATTAAAAAGTTCTATTGGAATGTAATTTACTGTGATTAAACTTCAGATTTCATGTCCCAGCCAAAGCGTATGGGTCATACTTCTCGAGCTCTGGCTGTCGGCAGCAATAATAACAATATAATTCGGAGGAGGCATTTAATTGGATAAAGGAGTGGAACAAAGATAATTTTCACACCTGATTTAATCATCTTGACAACTCCTGATCCTACCGAGGAGGCATTGACTTTGAGAAAAAAAGGACTCTCCAGATCCGGGCAGTGAAGAACAGAAGCGGAGGCAAAGGCCGATTTTTAACTGTGCAAAAGCTTCTTCACCCTCAGAGGTTCATAGACGAGGGTTATTGCCTTTCCTGGTGAGGGTGACAATAGGAGCTACGAGAGTGGACAAATGTGGGATAATTTACCAGTAGTAGTTAGAGAAACCGATGAACCGCTGAATAGCTCGGAGACCAACAGGGCGTGGCCAGTTTAATACTGCTGTAGACTTTTCTGGATCCATTAAAAGACCTTGTGCAGAAATTATGTAACCCAAGAATGGTAAACTGGTCTGTTCGAATAGACACTTCTCCAACTTGGCATAGAGGTGGTTGAGTCTGAGTCAGGATAGTACTAGTTGAACATGAGCCCAATGGGATTCAAGATCCGAGGAGTAGATTAAGATATCGTCCAGGTAAATCAAAACACAGCGGTAGAGAAGATCTCGGAACATGTCATTCACAAACTCTTTGAACACAGTTGGAGCATTGCAGAGGCCAAAGAGCATGAGCAAATACTTGTAATGGCCATCCCTGGTGTTAAAGGCAGTCTTCCACTCATCCCCATTGCATATTCAGATCAGGTTGTAGGTGCCCCGGAGGTCGAGCTTGGAGAAGACTGTGGCTCCCCAGATTCTATCGAAGAGTTACGAAATTAACGGCAGTGGGTAACGATTCTTAATGGTGATTTTATTAAGACCACGATACTCTATGGAAGGCCGCAGGGACCCATCCTTCTTCTCGACAAAAAAGAATCCAGCCCCTGCGGGAGAGGAAGACTTGCGGATGACGGCCTTTTCGAGATTCTTCTTGATATATGCCGACATAGCTTTAGTTTCAGGCCGAGATAAAGGATATACTCTATCCCAGGGAGGAGTGGAACCAGGCTGCAGTTCTATAGGACAATCGTAGGGCTGATGAGGAGGAAGAAACTGCCTGATGTTTGCAGAAGACATCCGCAAATTCCCGATAGTGAGCAGGAAGGCCAGGTGGAGCAGGAACAGCTGGTAGAAGAGTCCAGGTACCCACTAAACATGGGTGACATGGTACCAAAATGCAGGAAGAGTGGAACCGGTTGCTCCATCAAGTAACTTCACCCGTTTTCCAGTCAATGTTAGGACAGTGATCGCGCAACCACGGGAGCCCCAGGAGCAGCCTGCTAGAGGAGCATGGTAGAACAAGAAAGGAGATTTTCTCCTGATTTAGTACACCTATACGCAAATTAAGGGGTTGCATGCGGTACCGGATCATATAGGAGGAAACCTCGCCATTCACGGATGAGATAGAGAGGGGTTCATCCAAGGGGACCATGGGCAGATGGTACTTGTCCACGATGGCAGGGTGAATGAAGTTGCCCGCCGACGCCGAATCCACAAAGGCGGAAACTTGAAGATAGGAACCAGAGGGAAGGAGTAGGCTGACTGAGATGTTCAATGGTGGAGAGGAAAGTTCCGTGCCCAGGTTGGCCTCTCCAACGAAGCCTAAGCTCTGGAGTTTCTTGGACAGATCCGGCAGTCCCTACGCAGGTGATCTTATGCACCACAGTAGAGGCAGAGACCTTGGTTACATCTGCAAGTCTTCTCCTCCTCCGACAGGTGGGCCCTATCTACTTGCATGGGCTCTTCCCGATTGGGAGCAGAGACAGGTTGAAGAGGTCGCTGAAAGACGGGGGCCAGACGAGGACTCCTGCAGGAGCGATTAACCTCCTGTTGTAGCTGAACCTCCTGTTGACGTTCTGAAAAACGGATATCGATGTGGGTGACCAAGGCTATAAGATCGTCCAGGCTGGTGGGCAGATCATGCCCCGCTAATTCATCCTTGATACGACCAGCCAACCCCTCCCAGAATTTTGCAACCAAGGCCTTGTTGTTCCAGGATAATTCAGAGGGCAGGATCCGGAACTGTACGGCGTACTGTCCCACCAATGAGTCTCCCTGTTGGAGTCGAAGAAGCGAAAAGGCAGCAGAAGAGGCACGTCCCAGCTCCTCAAACACCTTGCGGAAGGCGGCCAGAAAATTTGCCAGGTTAGCCGTCAGCGGATCTCCACGTTCCCACAGGGGAGTAACCCAGGCCAGTGCTTCGCCAGAGAGCAGAGAAATTATGAAGGTCACTTTTGCCCGGTCAGTAGCACACTGGTGCCAAGACCTCAAAGTGGATTGTGCATTGGTTCAGGAAACCTCGGCAGACCTTGGGATCCCCATAGTAGCAAGGTGGCAATGACAGATTCCGGAAGGAACTGCTTGATGCTGCAGGAACCGGAATGTAGACTGGTGCAGGAGCCTGGACAATAGGTGCTTCTGGGAGACAAGTTGAAGTTCTGAAGCATCACAAACAATTGCTCTTGTCGGGCGCCCTGGCGTGTGTCTCAGTCACGAGGCTCTCGGTGTCAGGCAGTGGTTGATCGGCAGGATCCATGGCCCAGTTGTACTGTTCCGGTGGCTCTATGATCACTGCGTGGAGTTGGCATGACCTACGCCAGGGAGTGGAGTCTAAGGGGCCCCTTCTCTTCATTTGAGCCCGCCGCAAAGAAGGACGGACTTTGCCGCAGGGAATCCCCCAGGTCGCTACCCCCAACACAGGACCAAGCGGTGATAGCCGAAGCAGGAGGTGTAGACACAGAGCCTATCAGAGCATGGACCTGAAGCATGGATGAGCAGGGTAGGCAAGAACAGTGCTTGGCAGATGAAGGTCAGCAACGATGGATGAAGACAGGTACAGGAATGCAGATGGAAAGATAAGGGTATTTGCTAAAGCGCACACAAGGACATCACTAGTGAACGGAAACCAACAACTGGGCACCGACGGCAGGAAGAGGTATCCCTATAAAGCCTGTGTCCGTACGCTATAGGTGGTGTAACGCCTCACTTGCGTCCGGACGCCATCTTGGACCGTCCTGGGGGTTACTTTAGCTCCGGGATCGCCGCTTGGTTTAAACGGATGGCACACTGACACAGGCTTCTTTCTGGCTTCAGCCTGTTTTATTCATGCACAGGAAAATACAACCATAATACAAAAACAAAATTCTCAGGCCGTCTAGCCACTAACTCACATACAAATACAGACCCTGCCTATCAGTGGTCTGGACCTACCATCCAGACCCACAAAACACGGTATCCTCACCGTACATGTTTAGGCTTCCCTTAAGCCTCTGCGTGCTAGAGCCTCTCTCCAGCTCTACTCTCAGGTATCACACCACGCCCCATGATCACCGGGCGTATGAGGTCTTTAATAGATCTCCAGAGACTTACCCAATACCTGGGCTGGACTATAGGGATCTGGAACGGGGGAACAACCACCCATCTGCAGTTGTTCCGGGAAGGCCAGCCCTTAATGGCTGGACATTAGCCATGCTAGGTACAAGGGTCAGCAACATAATGCTGCTGACCGACAATACCTGGCTTCCCCCACCAGGACAAGGCTCTAGGTGACACGTACGCAACCTAGTGGAAGAACCATGCGACCACCCATGTTCGCACTGCCACAGTGGACAGAGAATACCTGCAGTGCACTGGCCCTTTAAATCCAGATGAGCTGCTCTTGCGTGACCCTAGTGGCAGGCTGGGAAAGTGCAAGCAGTGCAGGAGAAGTCACAGCAGCGCACAGATAAAGTAGGAAGCAGGACGGGGCTGGGTAAGTAGAAACGCAGCGTTGTGAGCAGCGGGAGCCTGTGACCAGAAGCCCGAGGCGTGCCAGGAGCCGGGAGGCAAGTGTGGCCGTGGTCCGGGCTTCTACCACAGCGCATAGCGTGACAGATATTTACATGGGATCAGAGGTTTCCTTTTTTAGCTTAATAAATGACAGACCTTGCATATGACCTTGAAAGTTTGGAAAATGGCCCAGTTTGTGAAACTAAAACCTCTCCACTTCAGTCTCTGCTCAGACTCTGTACACAATGCAGACGAAGGTAGCTGAGATTCTGTCAGAGCATGTCCTGGAGTGTAAGCTCCTGGCCACTGTCAGCTGCGTCATTGCTGTGTCTTTATTTGGCCTGAAATGGAGGAAGAGACGACAAATCCAGAGGAAAATAGAGGAGGAAAGGAAAGGAGAGAGGACAGTGTGCAACACATGAAAAAAGCGCTGGACAAATTTCGCAAACAGGTATGATCAGGAAGTTGTCAGTTAGCATTGCAGCCAGTCCTGTGTCACTGGATCATCGGTTATCTCACATAGATTTTAAATTTTTATAGACATTGCTGTCTTTTTTTAGTGTTGATTATATTGCCCTGCTTACTGTATAGTACAGTGAAGCATGATGGCACCATAGAAGTTATTATTAAATTGAATTTATATCCTAACTAGGTACTGATAAGATGAGCAGTATGAGCATGAATGTAAGGCTGTGTCTACACTGCAGTGGACAAAAAACGACCTGAAACCAAATCCTAAAAATGTTCATAAAACTGAGTTTTATTTGTCCACTGCCTATCAAAAACTGCTGGAAAAAACTGCCGTAATTTGCGTCTTTTTGTGTGTTTTTTGGTGTGTTTTTTTTTTTGCAGAAATACACAGCATTAGGTTTGCTGTGTATTTTTGCCAAAAATGTGCCAAAAAAAGTCCAGCGCTTTGCATGGACTCCAATAGTAAATTTTCTGTCCTGCTCAGTCTTTTTTTGTAACATGTTACAAAAAAAGACCAGCAAATAAAACAACAAGACGTCTTAACTATACACGTCTATGGGACCTCTTTACAGTAGTTTTTTCAGCATTTTTATAAAATGAAAAATGCTGAAAAAACTGACCTTTCTGTGTGCAGTGGAGACATGGCCTAAGAGGCACGTAGTGCACCGTTAAATGTGGCGCACTATAGAAACATTGACAAGTACAGTAGCCTTCAAGCTCAAAACTAACTCAACGTTAAAGCGGTTTTACCATGAAGGCATTTCATGTCTGATTTGTCCTGCTTTATCTTTCAGTGTGTTCAAAAGGGGGAATGTATGATTTTTTGAACTTCATAACATGTGACCCAGCAGGCTTGACATCACCATGCATTTTCCCACAGTGTGCTCACTCTTGTCAAACAAAAGTCTGTTTATGTAAAGAGTTGTGACTAGTGGTTAGCACTTCTGCCTTTTAGCAAAGAGGTCCTAAGTTCAACCAAACGTGGATTTTTTTCTCAATGCACATACCTTATTGAGGTTTCTTTTTTCCTTTTACTTATTTGCACTGTTTGACTAATTACTAAGGTGTACAGTGGACAGGAGTAGAAAGACAGCGGCGTAACTAGAGAAGCCTAAGCCCCATAGCAAACTTTTGGATGCCCCCCCCCACCCTCATCTGCTTCCCCGACCACGAACATTTGCCGAGACCACTTAAGTCATGCAGTTACTACATAATACAAGGAGTGATTACCTCACCATAGATATCGCCATCATACTGTCACCAGACAGATCCCACTATACCCAGTCCAACATTACCAATAACACTACTACATATGGACCGGATTATACCGCCAGAGTAAGACCACAAATTATCACCACATAGTGACTGAATAATACCCATATACTATTACTGAATCCAGATCAATATTACTGCCATATAGTGGTATATACCAGTGTACACAGGTGCCCTACAGACTGTATAATACCTCCATACAGTGACCATATAGTGGTATGTACCGGTGTACACAAGTGCCCTACAGACTGCATATCACCTCCATACAGTGACCATATAGTGGTATATACCAGTGTACACAAGTGCCCTACAGACTGTATATTACCTCCATACAGTGACCATATAGTGGTATGTACCAGTGTACACAAGTGCCCTACAAAATGTATGTTACCTCCATATAGTGACCATATAGTGGTAGACACCAGCGTACACTGACTCTGCAGACATAGAAGTGATTACAGTGCAGTTACATCTTGTGACTCACAGTTGACGTTTCTCTGACAAGTCGTTGACATTCCCTTGTGTTCTGCATCCGGTCCAGACCGTCATGACGACTTGTCCCAGCCGCCACTCGTCCCTGCAGATTTGGACACAAATATCTTAGAATCCTCACTTTTCCAGCACCTCACTTCCTGCCCCCCACATCTGTACAAACATCCCAGGGGTGTTAGAGCAGGTACAGGCCATAGCTTAGAGGCCCAGTCTCCTAGAGGGGAGGTGAGGAACAGAGGATCCTCCCACTGGAGATTGTGTTACAGCTATGGCCTGTACTCCTCCGAATCTTATAACCAGGTAGAGTCCCATTAGATAGATTGGTAGGCCCTAGGTAGGTAGGTTAGTAGGCTTGAGGTAGGTAGGTAGGCAGTAAATAGGCCCCAGGTAGGTAGGTAGGCAATAGTTAGGCAGGTCTCAATTAGGTAGGCTACAGGTAGGTAGATTGGCACTAGGTAAGCAGTATTTAGGCCCCAGGTAGGTAGGTGTACAGTAGGTGCACCACAGGTAGGCTGTAGGTGGGCCCCAGGTAGCTATGCTATAGCTGGGGCCCACATAGGTAGACAGGTAGGTAAATAGGCTATACGGGGCCCCATAATGGCAGGCAGGCTTTAGGTAGGCTATAGGAGCCATATAGGTAGGCATTTAGAGTTTAGGTAACTATAGGGGGCTAAATAGGTAGACAGGCAGGGTTTAGGTAGCTATAGTGAGTCATACAGGTTGACAAGGGTTAGGTGGGCTATAGAAGCCATATAGGTAGGTAGCCAGGGTTTAGGTAGCAATAGGGGCCCCATATAAGTAGACAGGCAGACTTCAGGGGGCTATATAAGTAGGCAAGCTTTAGGGATGCTATAGGCGCTATACAAGCAGGCTTTAGGGGGGCCTTAGGGCTATATAGGCAGGGTTTTGGAGGCTACATAGTGTGACAACTCACTCTTGTCCGGACGCCATCTTGGACAGTCCTGGGTGTGCTGTTCTCCTCAGTTATAGGTATTGTTATTCAGTTCTTTATTTTCCATATTGTTGCTGAGCTGCCATCTGCTGATCAGAATTTGTGCTCCCTATGTCTTTTGTTCATAAAGTTTTGTCAAAAGGGGTGTTTTTTTTTTAGCCCAGTGCTAGTCACTTCCTGTAGCGGCCATTTTTCATCTTACTGCAACTGGAGTACATGTGTTGGGCTAGCAGAAGCATAAATTTCTGACCAGCAGCAGAAGCAGCAGTAAACCGCAACAACAGCAGCTTCACCAATGTTTTCTACTAGGAAAGCAACTACAGAGAACCACTGTGTGCTACATCTATACCTACTAAGCTTAGCCTGCTTGGTCCTGTCTGCTCCACATTCTGGATACGAAGGTAGGAAAGTCTCCAGTCACTACCCACCAGCCAGTTTCACCTTCATTCGCCTCATGTGGGGACAGAACACTGGGGGTATTCTGCTCTTGGACTGCCGTCCTTTGGTAGAATGGTTGGCACTTCAACACAGGGCAAGTTTACACCGGGTTTCTTTTAAGTCTGGTCTCCACCAGTTTTATTTCTTTTAGTACAGCACACCGTGTACAGAAATAAATAGAAAACAAAACCCTGGCCGTCTGGCCACTTACTACACATGTAGCGTTCCTCTCTCTGTAAGGTCTGGATCTAGTGTCCCGTCAGACATAGTCCGGTTTTACCAGTCTCCACTGGTTAGGCTTTCAGAGGTCAGCCACCTGGGGTAAGTCTTCTCGGCTCTCCGCCGCTCCACTTCCAGGAAGCGAACCACACCCCCTGTACACCTGAAGGCACAGGCCTTTTATAGGAAACCCGAGCCCTATCCAAATCCTTGAAAAAAATCTTTGAGGTTCTTAGTTCAACTATCAACGGAATCTCAAATTCTCGAATTTTTACCTCGCATTTGAGTCCAATTCAGACTTCTCATTTGGGTCAACAGACCAATACCACAACTATGCTAGTGGCACCCGGGTTCATATTGTGTTTTTCAGAAATGTTTTTTTTTTTTTTAAACATATTTTATTTGATTTTACTAAACATAAGTAACAACAAGAGATCAAAGAATATTCAAAAAAAATTCAAAAATAGCTAATACAGTTACGGAAGAAAGTAGTGGCTTTCCACGCAGGGAAAGAACATCAGTAACACGTGCATGTTAAACGGCGTACTAATAAAACAGAGACTTCATTTATCTTTGGCAAAGAATGAAAGGGCTCATAGAGGCATGGAAAACCTATCAAATAAATCAATCAACACAAATACTGAGACTGTGAGTGTAACTGGAATCAAAAAATAATAAACAGATTAAATAACAGAAAAAAAGAAGGTCTAACAAACCTAACAAAACACAAGTGAGCCTGAGCCGCCTCATCGTGACGAAATGTATTTTTGTGCAGAATTATACGTTGCATTTGGTATATATTGCTTTTAACTTATATAGGGAGGAATGGATGCCTCCATTTTGTTTTTCTGCACCCCGCCCACCTCCACAGGTTGCTAGATCAGTGCAGTATGCTTAGAAAGCTGGTGTTTTTTTCTCTCTGGATTATGGAGGTCTGTTGACCCAAATGAGAAGTCTGGAATTAACATCCACAACAGTCAAATGGATACGTGCTACATCTTAGGCAACACACTAAGGTTATAAAAGCCACAGAAAAAAACTCACAGACCACTATCCCTGTCTTGCACCACAGCATGACCCTTAAACCTGCATGACCCACAAATTAAAAAGTGCCAGAAGGCAGTATGATTTGAACCATCATTTTACTTGAATGGAATTGAATATCCTGTCTTGGAAGCAGCATGAGCCCCAAACCTGCATAACCCCCAGATTTAAAAAGTGCCGGAAAAATAGGAGTCTTACAAACCACCATTTTAGTTTGAACTGGACATTGACTTTACCTGTCCTGGACCACAGCATTGAGCCCCCAAACCTTTCATGACCCAGATTAAAAAGTGCCGGAAAAAAAGGAGTCTTTCAACCACCATTTTAGTTTCACTGGACATTTTACTGTCCCTGTCCTGGGTAGCGCTTGCCCCTCCGTATGAGTGCGGAACAATTTGAGCTTCACTTTGGGGGAAAACTGGTGGTTATAACGCTCTGTTCCCCCCAGGTGCCCTTTTTCTTGGCATTCTTTTTCTCATTTTACTCAACGTGCTGGAGGAAATTGTCTCTGTACTTTGTTCTCTGTCCATGCTCCATACCCCATGGTCCTCTGAATAACCTTAATTCTGGTCAAGTTTTCCTGTACCTCCCCTTTTACAATTCAGAGGAATTTTTTACCAGCTATTTTGTACATGCAAGTTTTTTAGTAGTTTAATTCTAGAAAAAAATTTTTAAAAAACGGGGTTGGGAAACCCGACTTTTTTCTTTGTTTTTTCTTTTTTAATTGGGATTAAATGAGTTTGGGCCCAAAACAGGGATTGATAGCTATGTTAAAGATCTTGCAAAAAAAGTTCCCTTTTGCAATTGGGTCCATTTAAAAGTGTCCCCACCTATTCCTGTTTTTTACAGCCCATCACCCTTGAGCCCTCTTGACAATTGTGAAGAACAAATGTCTGTTAGAAACAACAATTTTTTTTTTTAAATTTTAAACCCGTAGTATAGTGGCATTTTCACAGCAAAATGCCCCCAAAAAATTCAAAAACAAAACCCCTTTAGCCCCTTTTGACAATTTTGAAAAAACAAAGTTTTTAAAACAAAAAATTTTTTTTTTTAATAAACCTGTTTGGTTTTAAAATGCATGTCAAGCAAAATGGCCCCCCAAAAATTCAAAGCAAAGACCCTTGAAACCACTTTGTACAAATTGTGAAGAACAAATTTTTGTTAAAACAACAATTTTTTTTTTTAATAGGGCCCGTAGATTTGCTGCAAATTTTACAGCAAAATCCCCCCAAAAAATTTAAAACCCTGACCCTTGAGCCACTTTTGGACAATTTTTGGGAAAAACAAATGTCTGTTAGAAACAAATTTTTTTAAAAATTTGGACCTGTTGTATTTCTTTCAAATTTCAAAAACAGCATGAATCAAAAAAATTTTTAAAAAACTTTTCAGCCCCTTTTTAAAAAATTGGGGGGGAGAAATGGCCCCTTAGAAAACCCATTTTTTTGTTCCAAAAAAGGGCCAGATTATTTTCTGTAATTTACAGCAACATGACCCCAAAAAATTTAAAATAAAGACTTCTCACCAAAATTAAAAATTGTGAGGGAGAAATCCACTTTTAAAAAACCACATTTCTGTTTAAAAGGGGCCCTGATTATTGCTGTAACCCAGCAAAATTGGGCCCCCAAAAATTATAAAAAAATTTTAACCCTTTTTAGCCCCCTATTAAAAATTGTAAAGGAAAAAAATGCCCCTTAAAAGGCCCCATTTTTTGTTTAAAAGGACCATAAATTTTAGCTTTTATCTCACCCGCAACAAAGACCCCCCAAAAACCCCTTGACAATGCGGGAAAAATTCTAAAGATAAAGTGGGGTAAAAGGAATACGGTTTTGTCATGAAACCTTTCTTTTCTTTTACAGTCCCCCTCCAGCAAAACCCCAAAAAAAGAACCCGTTTTGGGGGAAAGGGGAATAAAATTGGGAGTTTAAAAAATGATTTTTTTTTAAAAAAAAAATTTTCAAGAGGAACCCTTTTTGTTTGAAGAAATGTGGGAAAAAGCCGGCAAAACCCAATCGGTGAACCCCGGGAAGGGGCCAAAAACCAAACAGAGAAACCTGCCCGATTCAAACTTGATGAAAAAAAATCAAACGATTTCCCATTATCTGTGGGGAAAATTTGGAAAGGTTTGTCTGGAATGGAAATCCTCCAGGGGTTTTTGCTGAAGGTGCCTCAGATATGCGGCTGGGGTTTCTGGGAGGAAAAACACCTCTATGTCGTGGCGGGGCGACCCCGGGGCCATTCGTCCATTTTGGTAACCCCAAAATCTTTTTGGTCCCGGAAAAACATTTCCCAAAAAAATCGGTTTTTGAGACGCAGAATACCGTGGGACCAGAACTTAAGTGGTCTCTGTGTGTTTTTATTGTTTTCCCCGCATTGGGATGCGTTTGGGGAGGTTTGGGAAATAAAAATTTTCCAAGGGGGTCACCCATTAGGATTTTGCCCCTTGGTTTCGCTGCCGCTACGGCTACTTGGGCCCCTCTATGCTGTCCCGTTCTAAAGTTGTTTCCCCCGTGAGATTTGAGGAAAAAGTGAAGCAGAGCAACAGATTTATCCTTTGATCAATTTAGCAAAGGGCTCCATTTTTTCCCGCATTTTACTCTCTATTTGGGGGGGGTGGAAAAGGGAAAATGCTGGGTTTTTTTTTTTGTACCGGGGATCCAAAAAGGGTGGGGCCCCCCATAAACCCCCGTTGTTTAAAAAAAGATGACCTTAATGCGAGGGTCATGTTGGAGGGAAAAGGGGGCATCCAAACACTCATGTGAAGATGGAGCCTTGATTTCCCAAGCCTCTGGGTTGAGGGCACAGCAAACTGTCTTTCCCCATCTTCCTCCTCCGCCCCCAAATTTTGCGCCAACCCCTTTCCAAGGGCAGGGGACGTCGGATAACGGGCGGTGTCTTTGGGGTTTCCCCTCCTCCTCCTCCGCCCTCCGGCCCCAGGCTTCAACACAGCCCTGACCCTTTCCCGAGGGGATACCCTGAGAGATGATTTGCGCCGCCCTTCACTAGCCCTGGCCCCGGGAAACCCCCCCGCCTAAGAAGCCGATGGGAAATTTTGAAAAATGTCGGGCTTTGTGGTTTTTTTAAAGGGAAAAGGCTCCGTGTCCCCATCTTTGTCCGTCTCCCCTCCGTCGCGGGGAGGGGCCCGTTGTTTCAAATTTTCCAAAGATCGTTCCAGAAAAGATTTACCCCAATTCTCATTCTGACAAGGGGGGTTGGGCCCAATTTTACCTTTGGGGGCTTCTTTTAAAAAATTGGGCCCAAAGGGGGTTGGGGGCCTCCACTCTCGGGGGCTCAACCAAACCCCAGGGCCCCACCCCTGCTTGTACCTTTGTACTGCTAATGGAAATTTCGCTTTCGGCCACCAAACATGGAGCCTGGGGGAGGGTGGTGGAATTTTCCCCCCCTGTTGCCACGGCAACAATGAGGATGGTTTTACAGGGGGCCGAGCTACGCAGGGTTTTTAACGGCGGAATTTCAACTTTTGACTTTGACCTTTCCCAGGGCATCCCAAACCCGGGGTTTGCCCTTTAGAAAATTTCTGGACGACAAGGTTCATGACTGTGCCAGGGCCCCAAAGGGGTGTGCTCCAAACCTACCGTTCCCTTTTGGCGGCCCGGGAGATTTCGCCCGTTATTTGCAAAAACCACCTTTCCTTTCCAAAAAGGTTCTTGCACCCCAACCCAGCGCTCGGGGGCCCTTGCGGAGAGCCGTCCACAGCTCCTGGGCCGGTGTGGAAAGGTCTCCCAAAACAGATTAATTTCAAAACTCCCGGTTTTTTCTGGGCACGTGGTGCCACCAGAGGGCCTTGGGGGAAATAACCCTGCCCCATCCCCGCTTTTTTGAAACAAGCGCCAGCCCCGATGCAGAAACCCCGCTTTGAAAATTTTT
This sequence comes from Phyllomedusa bahiana, assembly GCA_025379985.1. Classification (NCBI taxonomy): domain Eukaryota; kingdom Metazoa; phylum Chordata; class Amphibia; order Anura; family Hylidae; genus Phyllomedusa; species Phyllomedusa bahiana. Next base: position 23,982 of record JAODAL010041778.1, read on the forward strand.
GTGGGAAGTGGCTGGGCCCGGACGGGCCGGCTCTTTTTGGCAAAGAAATGCCTTTCTCGGCATTGGAAATTGGGGGCAGGGGGAAAGGGGCCCTGAGGGGGCCGGAAAACCCCTCTGTGTCCACAAAACGGAAAGGAAAAATTTCCAGGCCCAAAAACCTGGAAAAGCCGAATTTTAGGCTTTTGGGGTTTGGGGGGTTTGGGTTTTTGGGGTTTTTAAAATGTTTAAAATTCCCCCTCCCAAAACCCGGAAAGAAGAAGGCTTGGGCTTCTAACTAGCTTCTGGTTCGGCATTTCAGGTTTTTCAAACCCGGCGGAAGGAGAAGGGGGTAGGGATTGGGGCTCGGTGCTGTGGTGGGTTTCTCGGGCGACGGTAGGGCGAAGCGGGGGGCTATCCCTGATCATGACTTTAGAGGGAATGGGAAGGGTTAAAAATGCTTGGTGGGTTCGGAGGGGAAGGAGGCGGGACAGGGGTGGACAGGGTTGGAGGCCCGGCGTCCCGGGCCCGGGCCCTTTTTTGGGCCCAAATGTTGCCTCCATTTTCCCCAAATCATGCAAATTTGCGCATGGTTTACTAGACATGTTTTGGGGGTGGTTAAAAAAACCCCAAAAAATTCCCTTTTCCCCTACTTATGCGGGTTTTCGGCAAAGGCCCGGGAAAAAGACATCGCTGGGTTTAATTAGAGGCTTTTGGGCAAAAAAAGGCCCAGGGGTTGGAAAGGGCCCCGGACCTTTTTACGGCGAAAAGCGAGGAGCGGGGTTTTGCGCTGACCGTTTGGGTGGCCCGGGAAACAAAATCACGGAATTCTGCACCGCCCCTTTTCCCTTTTTTTTTTTTTAGGGGGGGGGGGGCCCGTATGACACCCCAAACCCCCTTTTTCTTCCTCCCGGGCCCCGTATGAAAGGGGCCCATAAAAAAACCAAAAAAATTCCCCCCCCGCTGAAAAAACCAGTTGGATCTGCAATTTTTTGTCATCATCATCATCAACACAGGGGGATTTCGTGTCCTGACATTCTGGGTCCCGGAGGGTGGGGTACAAAACAGAGGGGGTGAAGGGGTTGCTGAACCCCCCCGGGGGTTTTTTTTCCCATTGACCGGGTTTTCCCTTTTCCTCCTTTGGGTGGCCAAACAGTAACTGGGCGTCAGAGCAGAGAAAATCCCTCCCTTTTGGGTCTTGATCTTTTAACATGCCTTTTTGACCCCAACCCTTTTGTCATCAAAGAGGTCTTCAGGGAAAAAGGATTTTCCCCAGTGGGGGTACACGAGTTAATTTGGGCTGCTTCAATTTTTGGATGGAAAGCTGATGATGCTGATGACGAAAAATTTTGGCCGTGACTGGGGGGACGAGGGGGGTAAAACTGCCCGGATGCAGGTTGCATTTAAAAACTGAAGAACAGGGTTGGCGACGATGTTCGTTACTGAGGGTTCCCCAGGGGCCCTGACCCCCGCGATTAAGGCCACCCGGGGTCCGCAAACTGACGATCCGTGGATTTCGTGTTGTCGCCAGACAGGAAGGAGCACCTTCTCCCGTACCTCACCTCCCTGTGCTACCCCCCTCTTTGCTCGCTTACACCTAATTTCGCTCCATGTTTAGAAATATAAAAATTTGGAAGGATGGAAATTTTTGGGAAAAAACTCTTTTTAAAAGACCAAATCACAGCTATTCCCAAAAACCCCCCAAATCAAAAAAAAATTGCTGGATCAAATTTAACGCAAGTGGCTAATTTAACCAGCTGGCCCCGCGCCCAAAGAAAAAAAAACGTACTGAAATGATACTGATAATAAAAGGTATTTTTTGGCACCTATCAACCTGTGGTGGCTACAAAGTTGTGGATTCAAAATTTTTTTCTGTAAAGTAATTACAAAAAAGCTTTACTGACCAAAAGTGAAAAAAACACCTGTCTGAAAATTTTACGGAAATTAAAAGGTATTTTGGTACCTATCAGACACCGTGGTGATACAAAATTTGGGTTTAATTTAACTCAAAGTGATCTATCAAAAAAACTTTAAGACCCAAAAAGGAAAAAAAAAACCTGTCAAATGTTTAAAGGATTTAAAAGGTATTTTTGGACCTTCATACACCTGTGGTGAACAAAGTTGCTGGATCAAATTTAAACTGCAAAGTAGATCTTCAAAAAAGCTTTACTGACCAAAAGTGAAAAAAAACCTTTGAAATGTATACGGAATTAAAAAAGGTATTTTTGGCACCTTTCAATTCCCCCTGTGTGACTACAAAATTGCTGTATTCACATTTAAGTCCAAGGTGCCTCAAAGAAAAAAGCGTAGTCGCCAAAATGAAAAAACAATCTGAAAGTATTGGAAATAAAAGGGATTTTTTACCTTTTCATTTACCTCTGCTGACTACAAAATTGCTGTATTCACATTTAATGCAAGGTGCCTCAAGAAAAAAAGTTGAAATGCGCCAAAGTGAAAAAACACGTACTAAAGTATTCGGGTAATAAAAGGTATTTTTGGCACCCATCAACCCATGCTACTAAAAATTGTGGGTTTTTAATTTAATAAGGTGGGCATATCAACAAAGCTGGAATGGGCAAAATTTAAAAAGAAAAACCCACGGAAATGTATACTGATAAAAAAGGGAGTTTTTGCACCTAACAAAGAACCCGCAGTTACAGAAAAATGTTATCCTAATAACACTCACCGGGGACTTTTTTAGGTACACCTGTCCCAATGCTCGTTAACACTTAATTTCTAATCACCAAACACATGGCGGGGAAAACCCGTGCATTTAGGGATGTAGACATGGTCAAGACAAACTCCTCATTTAAAAAACCGAAAATCATATGGGAAAGAAAAGTGATCTGATGTTTGAAGGGGCAGGTTTTGGGTGCCAAAGGGCGGGTCTAGTTTTTTCAGAAACTGCTGATCCCCTGGTTTTTCACGCAAAACCATCTCAGGGTTTTACAGAGAAGGGTTTCCGAAAAAAAAAAACATCCAGTGAGGGGAAACCCTGTGGCGGAAAATGCCTTTTGATGCCAAGGCAAAGGAAAAGGGGAAAGGTTGACTGAAAAAAGACAACAGGATCAAATACCACCCGAAAAACCCCAAAGGTAGGAAACATCTCTGAACGCACAGTATGGGAACTTTGAGGCAGATGGGCTACAGCAGTAAAACCACAGGGGATGCCACCCTTTTCAGCTAAGAACAGGAAACTGAGGCCCAAATTTTCCCCAAAGCTCAGGGAAATTGGACAGTAAAAGTTTGGGGAAAATGTTGTTGTCGAGATCTCGATTCTGCTCCCACAATTCAAGGGTAGGGTCAAATTTGGCGTCAACCATGAAAGCATGGACCACCCTGCCTTGATAAACGGTTCAGGCTGGTGGTGGTGGTTCTGGTGGGGGAATATTTTCTTGGCACTTTTGGCCCCTTGTACCAATTGAGCACGTTGAAACCCCTTGTGGAATCAAGCCAGAAGAATTGAGGCAGTTCTAAAGGAAAAGGGGGGCCCAAACCCCTTTACTAGTTTGGTGTATAATAAAGTGCCGGGGAGTGTAAGTTCAGGCTGCCCAATATCCAGGGAAAATTTTTCAATAGAAAAGTTAAAAATAAAGCTATTGCAGTGCAAAAGTCTACACAAATCCTGGTGAACTATATCCATATTCTTTAAAGAGCTTGTCTGTGTTTTTCCCGCGGGACCCCCCCCCCCTCCCGCGCTCCTCCCATACTTTTCAGCGGTAGATGGGGTCTTTTAAAATTTAGCTAACACATAAAATCTTCCAATCTCTGTCTAACTAAGTTGTAAAGGGTCAAGCTAATAGAGAGGGTTTCTCTGTGAAGAAAAAAATAATTTCGCTAATGTTTGGGGCCAGGGAGAGCGCACTCCACTGCATGGAAATGACAGACACTGTCAGAACAGGAAGGGAAATTCTTGTAAAAACGAGGGCATGGATTTTTCCAGCTAATCGCAAACCCTACACATCCCCTCATGATCGCAACACATCTCACCCGCTCTATTCGTAACTATTTGCTGGCCACCAAAATGACAGGAAGCGTCGAAAAATTGGCGCGATATAATAGATGATGCACATATTTTAACCTAAATTATCACGTGATCTAAAAAATCCGATCACCATAAAAACTGTGCCGATTTCAACTTTGTCGATAATAATCGCTCAACACTACTCAGGAGCTCTCGTCACTGTTTGTATCCCCTGGAGACGAGCTGTACACTATGGATCACTAAGGGAGCAGCTAAAACACAAATGGTACAGAATTTTTTCAGAATAATGATGAATGGTGAAAATGTTTTTTATTTAATTTGTAAGCTTCCCACATCAATTTTACATTGTGGTAAAACATCTTTAATGAAACACTCCAGGGTTTTTTTTTTCCCTTAGTCCATTAGAAATTGCTTTTAGGTACAGTGTAGTGCCAGTAAATTTGCTTACCTGCAGCTGAATACAGGATTTCTGGCTGATACAACAGTCTCTATTAGGTCACATAACCTGCACTCTGGTTGGCTGAAAGACACTGCGCTTTTGATGCTGACAGGAAGTCTGACTCTCTCACTTAAAGAGAACCTGTCACATAGATTATGCCTCCCTTTCTGAGGACAGAACAAGGTAGTGTCTGACATGCTGTTTCCAGCGCTGTATCCCTTATTCTGTAAGATACTGGAGTTTTTGTGTAGTTAATGCTCAAATCTGCAGTCATTAAAAGAGTCATTTTTTTAAAAACCCCGCCCACCTGAGGCTAGCCCCGCCCACATCAACTGATAAACCTATTACTTTTAATAGGTAGAAACATGTGAATAACTGTCAGTGGGTGGGGCTAGCCTTTAGTGGGCGTGGCTAACACCTGCTCATGAATAAGATTTGAGGGGTAAATACTGGAAAACTACAGCATCTTACAGAATAAGGGACACAGTGCTGGGAACAGCAGGTCTGACACTAGCTTGTGCTGTCCTCAGCAAGGGGGCATAACCTATGTGACAGGTTCCCTTTAAAACATCCCAAAGAGAGCCAATTTACTCTAATCAAGTAAGTTCTACACTGAAGTCTAATGATAAATAAATACCATCACTGGAGGAAAATAACCTTCAATTTAAAACTTAACCTTTAATATACCTTAAAATACCATATGTATCCAAGCCATATAACAATTCAGTATACTAGGAGAGAGAAAGACAGATACACAGCCTAAATAGAAAAGATAGTTACTAGCAGCGGATTAAAATTTTATCCAGATATAAATGCTTCTCCCTAACCAATAATGTCAAAAATATTTTATAAAGCCATTCAAGAAAACTGAAATGGAAACTTACCACCTGTAGTCTTCAGTTTTCAGTGACAGAGCTCACTCAATTCAAAACGCCTTGTCATCCAGTAGCCAAATGATTAATTATCCATCATTAATTATTTGAAATTCCCAAACAAATAAATGCACTAAACAGCATTAAAGTGCTAGATATTAGATACTGTATTGTGGATGAATGGCAAAAAAGATAAGTAACAACATATATATATATATCACAATAATTCATCCACCTATCCCAAATCTGTTTCAAGGCAGGTAAAACTCCCCCTCCACCCCATTTTGTTTTACATTTTATGTTGTAAGGAGAAAACCAAAACTAAAATCCTAAATCAACCCTACTTTTATGGCCGATGAACAAATGTAATACAAGACAGTGGCTGAATGAAGATGAAGACGATAAAATCACAAGAAAGAGGTACAAAAAACAGTTGTACCTTGCTGTTATGCCTCAGCTATATGCCTTGACTATGTTTCTTATGTTCTTTGTATTAGTAAACTATGTCTCTGTGTTTCAGTTGAAACAGCTGCATCTAGTGGCTGTTTGGGCAGACTTCAGATTAGCACATATTGGGCGACATGTATGAAGGTCGGCGCGTCGGAGCGCTCCTTTTTTCCAGAACGAACGTGAAAGCTGCGCCTTATGTATGTCAGCGCCCGAGGTGCGCTCATACATGCAGTGTGAAGTCCCCTGCGCCTTGCCAGTGTGTGAGGCGCAGTGCGGGACTTAGGCGCAGAAGGGACTGCGCCTAAGATTCGCCGCCCGAGGAGGTGCGCTCATACATGCGGTGATTAAATGTAGTGAAAAAGTGGATCATTAAAAATTAAAGGGAAAATATATAAGATCGCTCAAGAAATAAATCTCAGCTCTCAGCACCGTGAGGCATGGAGTATGAATAAAAAAAAATGTTTTTATTAGGTGTAAAACATTATCTGAAAAAGAGCTCAAACCTTCTAAAAAAATACATAAATAAAATCACTATCAAAAAATCAATAACGGCGTAACATCCGGAAATGGGATATTGAAAACTGCCGGGAAATACAGTAATTCTAATTCTGTTAGCGCTTCTCATTGGTCGGCATAAACCAGCCAATCAGAATAGGTGCGACAGTGACCCATTATAAGCTATGGAGAAGTATTGACCAATCAAATGAAAAGGCGAGACAGTTCAAAATACAGTAAAAAAGGCAGAAAAGAGCTGATTGGTTGAACTAGTGGGGGCTTGGCTATTTCGGCCAATCAGAGCGAGAGCTACTTTCTCCCATTGTAGTCTATGGAGAGATCGGGGCAATGAAATCTCGGCTCTCAGCACCGTGAGTCATTGAGTATGATTTAAAAAATCGTTTTTATTAGATGGAAAATATTATCCGAAAAAGAGCTGAAACCTTCTATAAACATGAATCAATCAAATCCCTAACAACGCGTTTGTCGCCGAGACCGGCGCTACATCAGTAATTGGGATATAGAGAATTGCCGGGAAATACAGTAATTAAAAATTCTGTAAGCTCTTCTCATTGGTCGGCAGAAACCAACCAATCAGAATAGTAGCGACAGTGACCCATTATAACCTATGGAGAAGTATTGACCAATCAAATGAAAAGGAGGGACAGTTCAAAATACAGTAAAAAAAGGCAGAAAAGAGCTGATTGGTTGAGACCAGGTGGCAGATATGAATCCACCAATCATATGTAGTGCGTCTATTTTGAGTGGAGCAAGAAGGGCGCGATAGAAGGGCGCCCTAAAAGTTATTACTGTCTATGGGAAATATTCTAGTACTGTGATTGGTTGGGGGGGAAGAGGGGCTCGCCCTGCTTCGCCAATCAGCGGGTGAGTTACTTATCTCATAGAGTTCTATGGGGAAAAGAAATGCAGAGCTCACTCTGTTTGTGATTGGCTAAGTTAAAAGAGGTGCGGTTATTTGGACCAATGGGAGAGCGAGCGACGCTCTTATGGGTTTTCTAATGCAATCTATTATAAAACTGTACGTGCCCGAAATCAAATGATAATACTCCCGATGTTGTACCGATCTCTATATAAAATGAACTTAATATGGGGGTAACGAAAATAAACAAAGAAAAATGAATTCAAAGAGTTCATTTTAATTTCTTTATTTTCGTTACACCCATACTATTGATCATTGGCTAACGAAAATAAAGAAATAAAAATGAACTCTTTGAATTCATTTTTCTTTGTTTATTTTCGTAACCCCCATATTATTGTTCATTTTATATTTAGATTTTACTTCTTTCGCTTTCTTAACGCAGAGGCCAATTTTTTGACATGTTCGTTTTTCCCTCCCTGCCTTCCCAGAACCATAACTTTTTATTTTTCATCTACATAGACATATGAGGGCTTTGATTTTGCAGAACAAGATGTACTTTCTAATTATGTTATTCATATTACCATATAGTAAACTGCAAAAAAATTCCAAGTGCAGCACAATGTGAAAAAAAACATACTTGCGACATCCCAAAGAGAGCCAATTTACTCTAATCAAGTAAGTCCTATACTTACTCAGGCGGCATTTTCCGTGACTAATAACTTTTTTGTACTAACACCTACGGACTTGAGCGAGGGAGGATTTTTTGCGGGTTGAAGTGTACTTTTTATTGCGACCAGTTTGGAATACATGTGACTTTTTGATTAAATTTATTCCAATTTTTAGGGGAAGTGAAATGACAAAAAAATGCAATTTTCGTGTTTGGAATTTTTTTTTCTTCTACGGTGTTCAGTGTACACAATAAATTATGTTACATATCAATAAATCACACTTTTTCGGACGCGACGATACCAAATATGTGTAACTTTTTTATTATTTTCTTTTTATTTGTAAAATGACAAAATTGGGGTGATTTGAACTTTTAATATTTTTTTAAAATCTTTTTTACACTTTTATCTTTTTAACCACACTAGGGGGCGTTATAGCTTATAGAGCCTAATGCATTGTAATACAATACATTAAGGTGTACAAATATGTCAGTTTTACTACTTCCTGCCCAGGCAGGAAGTAGGAGGTAGTAAGACAGAAAACATGGTGGCAATCTAAGCCTTCAAAAGACTTCCAGCGGCCACGTTAAGTGATCTGGGCTCCGCGCCTTTGCTTCGGGAGCTCCAATCGAAGTGAGAAACAGTTCGCGGCACCGTTTCTCATTGAGGTAGACACCGCGATCATCTTTGCTGCCACATCTAAGGGGTTAAATAGCGCGGGATGGTGCTGGCACCATCCTGTGCTGTAACTGATAAGTGTTAGCTGCAATTAGCAGCTAACACCCGCCGGTTATGTAGCCCCTTATACCGGCATTAGGATGTACTCGTACAACCAATGCGTAAGGGGTTAAAAGTAGGATGACTCGAACAACTTCTACGCGTAATTGCAAGTTTTGCGTATATGGGATACCTCTAATGATTGACCTGGGGTGACAACTGTTTCACAATATTGAACTATTTGTAGCGGTGTTCTTAGGGAAGACCTTAGTTTCTAAGTAGCCATTGTCAGATTTAGTTAAAAGGCAACCCAATGGAGTTGTTTTCAAGAGATTCTACAAATGTCCCAAAAGTGGCCAACCCAAAATCAAATTAGAATAAGTGGGAGCGCTGGGGTCCCCGTAGCTGTGCTGCTGAGCTGGTAGTACATCCTAACATCAGAAAATTTTAATTAAAAACAAATCACAGGAGATCTAAAATAATGTCATTATTTTGTATGAAAAAGGTCCCACATGAATTCAAAAAATGGCATAAAGCTTGATATTTAGCCCCATGAGAGATGGAGGAATATTACGCCTCCACACCCTCAGTGTGACTGTGAGTGTCACTATTGACTGTAATACTATCTTGTTTTAACAAAGGCTCTGTGGTGTCTCTAGTGTAGGATGTTAGTGAAGGAATATACTTGTGCAAAATCTTGTCAATATATACACCTGCGTTCTGCATTAAATTTCCCACACCGGAGATAATTGGATGTCCCTTTAGCAGACTGAAACCTTTATGTAAAAGGTTAGGATTAGCAGGTAGAAAAAATTCCTATTCCGATTTGGAAATAATTTTACAAGAAAAGGCTTCATTGAGTAGATTCTTAAAAGGGTTGTCTCACTTCAAGGATTGCTTTTTATGCTAAAGAGCTTGCAAAAAGAAAGTAACTTTGTAATATGTGTCCATTTGCAATATCCTACCTATTGTGAAATAACCCCTCTTGTAAGGGCTGCATCAGCTCCTCAGGTCGCTATAGCTACAGACCTGTTCAATCTCTCATGATAGGCTGCCAGCACTGATTGCTATAGCTACAGACCTGTTCAATCTCTCATGATAGGCTGCCGGCACTGGTTGCAATAGCTACAGACCTGGCTTCTACTGCAGCCTAGTAGAAGCCAGTAAACAAGCCCCTGAATTCAAAATGAAACCAAGAACAGGACTGAGGTAAGAGGAATCAATGTAGTGAGACAACCCCTTTAAGTTCCTTCATGCAATTCTGAAAAAGGCATAGAGAGTTTCACTTCCAGGTCACACAACCGTGCATTTTAGCAACTCAAAGTGCAGGTAAGCAAAATTACTAGCATTACTGTGTACCTAGAATCAATTTTTAATTAACTAAAGGAAAGAAAAAAAAATGGAGTGATCCTTTAACCTAAGAACCAACTCTAACCTTAGCTCAACCTTTAGCTTAAAATGTACTCTTAGTATTAACTCAAGCTTTTCTTCAAAACCAACCCCCATTCCTAAATCCATCTTTACCTAAAATCTAGCCCTCAATACTAAATCAGCAAAGAGACTAGAGAGCTACTATTAGACATCTCTGGTGTCGGTGTATCTTTACAGAAAACAAAAGAATCGGGAATGGAAATCCTGCAGCAGGAAAACTCCCAGACAGTCGACTAGTGCAACTTAAAGAGAACCTGTCACATAGTTTTTGCCCCCCTGGCTGAGGGCAGCACAGGCTAGTGTCAGACCTGCTGTTCCCAGCACTGTGTCCCTTATTCTGTAAGATGTTGCAGTTTTCGCTTATTTAATGCTGAAATCTGCAGTTTTCAGCCAGAAGAGTCATTTGAAGAGTCATTCAGAGTGTCAGTTTTTTTCAAACCCCGCCCACCTGAGGCTAACCCCGCCCACCTCAAATGACAAACCTATTACTTTGAATAGGTAGAAACATGTGAATAACTGTCAGTGGGCGGGGCTAGCCTTTGGTGGGCGGGGCTAACACCTGCTCATGAATAAGATTTGAGGGGTAAATGCTCTAAAACTATAGCATCTTACTGAATTAGTGACACAGCGCTGGAAACAGCAGGTCTGTCACTAGGTTGTGCTGTCCTCAACAAGGGGGGCATAACCTATGTGACAGGTTCCCTTTAAATCAGCCAGGTCAGCCAACTATTGCCTATTGTGTATGGGGGTCTCTAACCTAGGAACCAGCCCCCAACTGTAACTCAACATTAACCTTAGAACCAGCCTGCAACCTCAACTCTTACTTCTGAGCTAATCCCAAATACTAACTCAACATTGGCTTCGGAACTAGATGCTCTAAACCTTACTTAAAGGGGTTTTGCCACGATCTCATTTCATACCTCCTGCATCCAGCTCTTCAGCTCTGTGTGCTCAGAAGGGGGCGTGTGTGATTTGTTGGAATTGCAGATCATGTGACCCAGCAGGATGACATCACTAGGCCTTTCCTCTCTCTAGTCAAAGAAAGACCTGTTTATGTATAAAGCTGTGAGTAGCTCAGAGGTAACTTTTTTGCTTCACAGCAAAAGGATCCTAGGTTCAAATCCCTGCAGGAACCAAACCTGTGGATTTTATTTCTCTTTATCAATGCAAATACCTCATTGAGGTTTCTTTTTTAATTTATTTGCACTTTTTCACTAATTACAAAGGAGTACAGAGGATGGGAGTAGAATGACAGCACCTGGAGACGAGCTGTAAACAACAGATCACTAAAGGAGCAGCTAAAACAAAATCGGTGCAGAATTTTTAATAATGATGAATGGTTAAAATGTTTATTATTTAATTTACAAACTTCCCACGTCAATTAAACTTCGTGGCAAAACCCCTTTAACTGTTTCTTCAGATCTAATCACTAACAATGACTAAAAAATTTGCTTCCAACTTTAACAATGTTATGAATACTAATCCTTAAACTTATGATACCTGTAACAAGAGCACAATGATAACACAAGAACTTCATCATTCCCCAATTATAACCCACAACTCATTTAATCCCAATCAATATCACTATATCAGCTGCATGACGGGAAGCTCAGTAGTTCATGTCTCCCTGGAAAAT
>JAODAL010041779.1:0-35527 GCA_025379985.1 Phyllomedusa bahiana
ATTTCGCAAAGCCAAGATTTTACATACACTGGATTACGCAAAAAAAGGTGATCCAGGGGTGTTTTTCAATCCGGTAAATTTTTTAATTTGAAATTTCATAAAAGTACAGGGGAAAACAGTGCTATCCACGTACCTACGTGTTTGGGGCGATACTACAGGGCCCTTGTTCACAGCTTTATTTTTCATTTTCCCAGATACTAAAGGTGCCTTGTTCCTCGTACAAACAATATAGATTTCCCAAACTATTTCCCTTTTCCTCTAAACAAAACATGGTCATTATGGTTAAATTTTTCTTTTCGTCAGACCACGGATATGTCCCCAAAAATGTGGGTTTTGTTCCTGTGCGCATTTCAAATTTTAAAATCGGTTTTTTACAGATTTTTTTTGGAGGAGGCTTTGCCCCTGGAAAGGGGGTTTTTCACCATGTTGAACGACTGCCTCATGTGGAGAATGAAATCTTACGCCTCCGTTGATTTTCAAAAGGTCTTTTTGCTTTTGTTATTGGTTGATATGAAATACAGCCCAAAAGATTTTCATCTCTAAACACGAAAACCCTCCTTCCTGAGCGTATGAGGTTGGGACATTCTTGTTTGTACTTGCATATAATTGTTTTAGATAACGAGGCACGTTCAGGTATCGGGAAAATTGCATAAAAGGGATGTTTCAGACTTGTCAGTCCACAATTCTTTCTTGATATTTGGTGATTTCTTTAGCTTTGCCATGATGTTCCCAGAAGCAGTGGGTTTCGGTGTAAATTTAAAATACATCCACAGGTTTGTTTTAAATTTAACTCAGTGTTCCCAAAAAAACCCCCGTCACAAGCTTCCAAAGACATGACCATCATATGGGCTGAAAAAATAAAGGGTGGGTCAGCACTGAAGTCCTAAACACTCTTGTTCAGAAGAAGGCATGCAACAGATCGTCCTAAGGCAGGGTACCCCTCCCGCGAATAAATCCAAAATTTTGCAAAGCAGGGCGTCAGATAAAAATCTTCTTTTTTTCAAAATCCAAGTACAAAAAAGGGAATGTTTGGCTCAAAAATCCGGTAGAGCCTTTTTAAGCACCAACACATCTCGGTAAATATAATGTTTATCTGATTTCAGGTTGTACACCCGGCATACAACATGTAGGGTTTTCCCTTATGTTTTGGTACGTAAAAAAAAAAAATTTCAAACTTTTTTATTTTTGAAATTTGCGCCGGGCGCCATTTTGTGGACCAAAAACTTTTTTGTACTAACACCCCCGGCGTCAGTGAGGGGTGATTTTTTGCGGGTGAAGTGTACTTTTTTAATGCTACTTTGAAACCATGCGACTTTTTGTTCACTTTTATTTCAATTTTTTTTCAACTTTTAAAATGACCCCAAAAACCAATTTTGGCTTTTTGGAATTTTTTTTTTCTTCTATGGTGTTTAGGTAGGGGATAAATAATTTTAAAAATTTTTTTATAGATCGGCTTTTTCAGACGCGGCGATACCAAAATATGAAAACTTTTTATTTTATTGTTTTTTTTGTAAATGGGGGGGGGGGTGATTTGAACTTTTAATACTTTTTTTTGTACTTTAACCCCCTTAACGACCTTAGACGTACCATCCCCAGGGTTTTGGGGGTTAACGCACCTGGACGTTGGTACTCCTGGGGATCGCCAAATCAAAAAGCAGAGTTCGCGCGATCGGCGGGGTGTCAGCTGTATATTCAGCTGAATCCCGCGGTCGGCCCATCCCGGATCGCTCCGGGGGGGGGGCCGGGTTTTACCTTTTATTATCGCGACCGGGTCGAAAATAAAAGGGAGAGCAGGAGGAATGCTCCCCTGCCCCCTTGTCGGGGGGGAAGCAGCGCAGGGTGGGCACCCGGGCAGCTCCTGCCCTCTGAGGACAGCAGGAAGGGAGAGAATCCCTTCCCGGGGTTGTCTGGACTCACGATGCCCGGCGTGCCCTGTGGGGCACGGCCCGGGGGCATCGTGCTGACAGTTGTATAAAAAACCATCATAGCAAAAGCATGAAATGATTCCTTTGAATGAGAGACCCCAAAGTTCTCATCAAATCCCTTGGGGAAAAGTAAAATAAAAATGTGAAAAAGGGAAAAACAAGTAAAACAAAAACAAAAAAAATAAAATAAAAATACCCCCGCCCTTTTCCCCCTTTACAAACGCCATCGCCCCAAAAAGATCAAAAATAAATAAAGTACCCATATTTGGATCCCCGCGGCGTAACGACCGCCCTATAAATCTGTCATTTTAAAATTAACCCGTAGGGTGAACGCCGTAAAAAAAAAAAAAAAAAACAAATCACGAATTAAGATTTTTGTTCATCCCCCCAGCACATAAAAGGGAAAAAAAAAAGCGATCAAAAAAACTCCTAAAAAAAGCCAAGTTTCCCCCTTAAAAAAAGTCATTCTCCCGCAAAAAAAAATCCTTATACAGTTTTTATACGGAAAAAAAAAAAAATGTATAGCTTCAGAAGTCGCGATGCATAAAATTGTTTACACACTAAAAACACTTTTCTTTTTTTTTTTAAAGTGTTTTAAACATAAAAAAATTTATAAATAGGGTACGCCATAATCGTAGCGACCCAAGGTAAAGCAAAATTATCAGGATAACCCGGTGACCCTTTTTAAAAATAAAAAAACACTACTGGATTGCAGTATTTTCTTCCCTGGCCCCCAAAAAAAGGATTTAAAAAGGGTCAAAAACCCCTTTGCCCCCCAAAAAATGATACTAATAAAAACGTAAACCCCCCCGCAAAAAAAAGCCCCTACACACTCCAACCAGAAAAATTTAAAAGTTATGGTTTAAGACTAGGGCGTGCAAAAACCTTTTCCGGGTTGAAAAAAAAGTTTTTTATTGTAAAAAAGCAGTAAAACAAAAAAAAATATACAAATTGGGTACGGGTAATGTATCCCCTGGAGTAAAGCTACCTGTCATATTCCCGTAAGTGACTGCAAAAAAAATAAAAAACACTACCAAGATTGCTGTATTTTGTTCAAAAATCTCAGAAAAACCTTAAATAAAATAACAGGCATCATATGCACCCATAAGGGTTAAATAAAAATTCAACTCACCCCGCAAAAACAACCATACACAGCTTGCACAACCCAAAAAAAAAAAAAGTTAGGGCTGTCAAATAGGAAACATAAAAACGCAATTTTTTGCAGTATTTCTACTTTAAAAGAAATTTAAAACAAAAAAAAAACTATATAAAACTAATCTTGAAATTTTGTACCGACCCCCCTAGTGAATTTTATCAATCATTTACATGCACGGCAAATGCTGTAAAAAATTGAAACTAAAAAAACAATGCCCCAAACTGCGTTTTTCCCCATTTTCTTTCCCAATGCTAAAAAAAAAACTATGGAAACCTGTGCTCCCAAAAAGCACGTACACCCCTATGAGACCCTGATGGGGGGTTGAATTTTTAAAATGGGGGGACTTCTGAAGGTTTGCCTGTTTTTGCTACTTTGGGGGGGTTTGCAAAAGCGACATGGGGCCCCCCCAAAATTGCGTTCCAAAAGCCAAATAGCGCTCCCTCCCTTATACGCCTGCCCTGCGCCCAAACAGCGTTTTCCCCACATGTAGGGTATTTCCCCAATTGGAAGAAAATTTCTTAAAAAAGTTTTGGGGTTCTTTTTTCCAGGATTCCCTTTTAACAGTTAGGGTCAGAAATTTTGGACAGTGACACAAATTTTGTTTTTTAGTGTTTTCAAAAACATGTTCAGAAAAAAAACATTATCAAAATAATATGGGCTGAAAGGCAACCCCCCCACTGCCATATAGGTTTCCACATCCAAAATTGGAGAAAGGGTTTTTGGAATCATACTATGTAAAGCATTGCTCCTTTTTTTAAGGGACCAAAAATAAATTTACAATGGACTCTAAGGGGTGCAATTAACTCTGAGGGTCCCTCGTTAAACCCGTAATCAATGAAGTAGTTAAAAGGGTCTGGGGTTGATTCCCGGGGTGTGGTTTTGATTTTTGGGAAACTGTTCTTGACCCGCAACTCGGTCAAAGGAACTTCAATTGACTAAGCAGACATCCTGAGGTGAAAAAAAAAAAAACAAATCCATCAGAGAGATCAGACATCTTGGGGTAGCAAATCAACGTGGGAATTCTGAGAAAAAAGGAATTGACTGGTGAGGGTTGGGAATCCCAAAAACCCCGGGGGTCCCCGGGATGACAAAAGTGGTGATGATGCCGCATACTTTCTTTGGTGAAGAAGAACCCGTTCAAAATAATGAAGTCCCCCGAACTTCTAGTGAAATGGGCATTGTCCAAGTCACGTAAAAAAAAGACTCCATAAAATAAATACAAATTCACATCTAGATGAAACCCTTTACAATGCCAAAAATCCCGGCCAGAGTTAAATTTCCGAACAACACCTCAAGAAGCCAGTCGTTCTGGAAAAAAATTTTGGCAATGAGCAAAGATCAACCTGTATAGAAGATGGGAAGAAAAAAGTTTTTGGGGAAGGGAACGGCCATGATCCAAGGAAAACCACATCCCAGTAAAAAATGGGGGAGGCAAAAGTGATGGCATGGGGTGCATGGCTTTAAATGACTGGGTCACTTGTGTTTATTGATGAATAAAGCAGACAAGATAACGGGTGAAATTTGAAGGTACCGGGATATACTTTCAGCCCCGATTCGCCAAATGTGCAAAGTTATCGGACGGTGCTTTTAGTAAGATGGAATGACCCCCAAAACAACGCCCCAAAATACCCAGGAGTTCATGAGTGCCCAAAAGTGGAACATTCTGCAATGGCCCAAATCAATACCCGATCTCAACCCAATTGAGCATCTTTTACTTGCCAAATCCGACTTAAGATGGAAAAACCCCCAAACAAGCAAGACCGAAGGCTCGGCTGTAAGGCTGGCAAAGCTTAAGAAGGGGGAAACCCCGCGTTTGGTGATGTCCTGGGTTTAAGACTTTGGCAGTGATTGCCCCCAAAAGGGTTCGCCAAAAAATATTGAAACTAAAAAATTTTTGGGTTTGGGTTTTGTTTTTTTCCAATTACTTTTTAGCTCCAAAAAAGGGAGTGTTTTTTAAAGAAAGTGTAAATTCTACATTTTCGATCAGATATTTTTGTTTAAAACCATCAAATTAAAAAGTTTCAAACTGCATTTAATTTTTTTTGTGAGGTTTCATTTTAAACCAATGTGATGGCATGCAGACCCAACTCGCAAAAATTTTCACTGCCCCAAAATTTTTCTGGCCCAAAGTAAGAAACTTTTTAAGAAAAAAATTGCAATTATTAAAAAAAAATATATTTTTTAATTTTTCCGCCTTATGTAAAAAAAAATTTGTGAATCCCCTGTGGGGTCTATATATCAATGCACCCCGGGATAATTCATTAAGGGGGTTTTTTAGTTTCCAATTGGGGTCTTTTTAGGGGTGTTTATTAAAGTTTTAGCACCTTTTAGGGTGCCCCAAACCTGAAATGGCGCCTAAATAAAGTGATTGAAAATAGACCCCCAAAAATATAGTAGGTGCTCCCCCTATTCTGGGGCTTATGGGTGACCCCAAAAATGCACGGGGCCACATATGGGATATCTCTAAAAAAAGGGCAAAAACCTGGGGGAATTGATTTTAATTTGATTACCTAGTCCATTTACCGTTTTCCAGGAAAAAGGATAAATATTAAAAATCTGCAAAAAAAAAGTGAAATTTTTGAATTTCCCTCCATTTGCTTTAATTTTGTAAATATTAAGGGTTTTATCAAACCCCTAAATTGGTTGTCAATATTTAAAAGGGGTCTAGTTTTCAGAGGGTCACTTATGGGGGATCTAACAGCAGGCCCCTCAAGCCACGTCAGAACCGGGGAGGGTCCCTAAAAAAATTAATTGCAATGTTCTTTAAAAAAATTGAAAAATTACTACTAAATTTCTAAGCCCTCTAATGTCGTAAAAAAAAAAAACAAAAAAAAAAAAAAACCATTTTTAAAAAATTTTCCAACCTAATGGACATAGGTAGATGCTATTTTAAACTTTTTTGGTGAATAATTTTTCGTCCTTGCAACGAAAAATTTTGCAACTTTCAAAATCGCTAATTTTTCCAAATTTTTTATGAAATTTTATATTTTTTTCAAACAAACAAGGATTGATGGATAAAAATTTTTACTAACTTAAAGCACTAAAATGTTGTCACGAAAAAACAATCCTCTATGAATCACATGAATTTAGGTATAAAAGTGTCAAAAAGGAGATAGTTCTCTAGTACAAAAAATTGACGTTACGTCAGAATTTCAAAAAATTCGGAGACTGTTGCAGGGAGAGGTCAAAAACAGGCCTGAGGTCCTTAATGTGGATAACAACCTTTTTTTTTTTAAAACTTTAAACATTTAGTTCCCCTTCTAATGTTGCTAGACTGTACAAAGAATTTCTCTTGGTTTCCATCCCATCTCTGTCCTAGCAATGGCCCGGTAAAGTGGGTGCAAATGGGAACATTCAGCGAGTCTATTCGAACCTTCACTTTATCTTTCCTTGTCTGTCCATGTATAGCGCCACAATTCCTGTCAGTTACACATACGATCTGATCGCTGTAGTCCCGATCGGTTGCCTGTCAAGAACGGTGCAGCCCAGCCTTATCCTTCTAAATGTCTATATTATGAATACTATTAGCTAAAAATAAAATGGTCCCATTCTTTGGCTCAGACGGCGTCTAAATAAGGGTTAGAACAGATTGCATGGCAGCGCTGCTGTGAAACATAATAACCAATGCCTGTGGTGTTAAGCTATTCAAAATAGCTTCACTACCACTGACCCGTCGTCACATACCTCCAGCAGACCATGAAACACGACGTTGGAATCAGCGAGCCAAACAGTATCCCTTTACAAGTAAAGAATCGACCTTGAGCTATCCGATAATCACCGTAGCCAGCTAAAAACGTACTCATCGTTCAGTAAGTTTAGGGTTATCAATTAGATAAAGCATTCACAACATGAGTGGAATCAAAATTCATGAGCGATCCATGCCAAATCAATTAAAATATTTTATGCAACGCATACTTATATTAAGTCATACCCAATCCTGGGGTATCTTGATTTACTTATAAAAATTTTTTTGGTCATTGTCCCATCAGTATTATGACACTGCCGATCAATCAGATTTGGCTTAATTTTGAGCACATTTACCAGTATCAGTGTATCTCCTGCTAAATATACTCATGAAATGTATCCCGCTTCTTGTCCTAGTGTTCATCTTATCCATAAACACTAATGCCCACAGTCTGCACATGCAAATAGCCAATGCATAGCCCATAGTTTCAAGACACATCCTAAGTGGCCAGTAGCTCTGGGCTCTCCATTTCAATTACAGGAGGATGTTTTGGGTATGCTAATTGTGTGATCATGAGCTTTAGTCCATGCCCATTTGTCCATAAACACTTCTTCTCCCTCCTCATTTTTACGATCATTCTGGTAGAGGACCTGATCTTCATTTCATTTTTCTGAACTCAGAAAAGAGAATGTTATCTTATGATCCAGAAGTGGTGCTTATGCTTATCAGGATATTTTTTAAAATTCACTTTTCGCTTAGCTCAAACATCCAAGTCTAGCCTTGTATTATTCTTGAGGCTTATCGAGTGGAACCGTTTCATAGCCCCACTCTTATACCTCTTTGAACCATTACCCTTATTTACTTGTCAAAGCCAGTCTTCTCTTTAAAGGCTAAGATTGATGGCATGAATTGCATTTATAAAAACTTTTTCTCTTTTACAATATATTCCTGTAGTTAGTACTCTGAAGTTTAGGCAAATACAGTGTGTTGCTCACCCATCCCACTTAAAAACCAGATTTAGGTCATATTTCATATAAAATGGACAATGACCGCAAAACTATAAAGGGAAACCTAGGTCACATAAGTTTTTTTCCCTCCGCCAATGGTTTTGAGGACAAACATCTAAGGTAGTTGCCAGAGAAATAAGACATCGCTTTTGATACCACATTGTGCTGTGGCTCACCTTTATAATTCTTGTTAATGCTTGCGAGTTTTTCCGTGTAATTAATGCTCAAAGATCTGCAGTTTAGTTTCTCACCAGCCAGAAATAGATCATTCATAAGAGAATCCTTCCAAGTGGAGAGTGTCCAGTTTTTTTTTTCAAACCTCCGCCCCAACCTAGAATGAGCCTAGCACCTACCACCAGGCCCACCGCATCAACTGAAAAAAAAAAAAAAACAATTTACTGAAACTTGATAAGATAGGAAGCCACCAGATAAAAACTTGTGACCGACTGGGACCGGTACTCAGAAAATAGCCAAAGGTTGGCCGGAGCTTAACAAACCTGAGCCAATGAATATAGAAATTAAGGGGTTAATGCTCTAAAAACTGTTGCAATCTTAAACAGAATCAAGTGGATCGCAAAATATTATCAGCACTGTGGAAAACATGTCTTAACTACATTCACTTGTGTTTGCACAACCTATGGACAGGTTACCCATTCAAAGTGCCAAAGCTAGAGCCCATGTACTGATTTAATTAAAAAACAAAGTATTGGAATAATTCTCGAACGCCTCCATTTTTCCGAGTCAGTCACCTATCTCTAACTCCAATTGAGCAGGCATTTCAACTTGTTAAAAGACTAAATGTCAGAACAAAAAGCCACAAACATAATAACAAGCAATTGAAAACCATTGCTGCAGGAAATGCCTTGAAAGATAGCCAGTATTAACATATTAATTTACAAGATGCGATTTGAATTGTGTACCAAATATTTATTTTAGAGCGTATCCTTTATAAAAACTTAAAGAGTGGCACATGCTAAATAGCTGAAAGCTCCTTAAATCTTCCTTGATTCCAATGCTAATTTCGGAAGTGCTTGATTAATCCCTCAGGTTTTTTGTTTCCAAATGAAAGTCCTTAAATTTATGTTGCCATCTAAAAAATAGGACTATAAAACCACTTTGAAAATTCAAGTAAACAATTCAACAGAAAATCAAAAAAAATAATTTGTGTCAAATGTGTACGCAAATATATATGGCAGTAACTGGGAAAGTTTCCCCAATTCTAGTAAGAGAATCAAAATCAGAACAGCAAAAAGTTGGTAAATAGCACTTTGTGTAGACTTTTGCCTACATGTTTAAAGCTAATCAATGAGGGTGGCGTGGCCTGGCAGCCAATGGAGGCAGTAAGAGTTGCATCATGTGACACTTCTGTTCTAGAAATGCTATATTTTTTGAGTCCCATCCAGCTGATAAATCAATACTAGATCTGCGCTAATTTCACGAGGCTTTTTGTGGACCGCAGACAGTACCCTAGGGGTCTTCGGACCTACTAGGACTGATATCTGTGTTGGTAAAGCCTAGGAGTTGGGAGTGCGGTTGAGGCCTAGTGGAGGTTCGGGAAGTCTGCAGCTAGTACGAGCACGCGTTCATTACGCGCAGAACTCTCCCCCACCCTGGTTCCTGGCGGCCACACTCCTACTGATGTCCTCACCACTACATGTCAAATGAGTGCCACCAGCATCAGTACATTCTTTTGCATAGCCCCGCTTTGGTTCATGCAGTAAGTGCTGTGCTGAAGCAGAACCAGCTGCTGTTTACACACCACTGGTAGCTTGGTGAGCCGAGGAGAACCCGGTGCTTGGATAAGACCCTAAGAGTGTGTCCTGCTCCCCCGGACTTCCTCTCGACCTCCCTCGTGGTTTGGCTCTAGCGAGACTCAGCAAACGGTCCCGCTGTCGAAGGGTAGAGGTAAGGCAGGTTTCTGCTGCCCTCATACTACAGTGTCCTGCACGGGAAACGCAGCCCCGGCTTAGTACATCAGCACAGCCTAGAGACAGCCCTTACACATCCCAAACTAAGGCCGTGTGCGTTATACAAAGACACTATGCTCTGCTACTCATATCCTTCCTTGAAGTGTGTGTGTGGGATGGAAATCATCCATAAATCCTGTGACACTCAAACGTGATCTTGCCCAGTGAGGTCACTGTGATCTAATCCATTTGTGCAGGGATTAGAAGTCATCTAGCACTCTGATATTATACAAAGACTAGGCCTACTTCCATCTAGGTGTCATACAAGATTGTCCTCTCCAAAGGACTCAAACTCATCTGGAGGCATAGTTCCAATTTTTCATTTTACTGAGGGAATCTCCCTTATTACGTTTTCTTTAGCCTGTATTTCCTACAAATTCCTGAAAAGCTCCTTTAAACAGTAGGATCATTCAAGTGCTACAGAAACCTAGGCCAGCAAATCAAAAAACACAACCCAAGACTCAATTGTATTTCATGCACTGCTTTAGACACCTAGTGGTCCATCTACAGTCTTTTTACAATATGAATCAGAACTTATTATATCAGTCTGACAACCTTCTCGGGGATTTTGTGCCCTTTTTTATATTGCTTATATAATCCAACACACTCAATATTTGTAGGACCTAACCCTCTTAGGATTTGGTTGCTCTGAATAAACTAGCGCACAACCCCTCTGAATACGCTCGATGGGTTGACCTAGCCTTGTATAAGATTACTCTCATCTGCCTACATGTATTGGCTCCCTCCAGTCTAATATTCTGCATCGCACTTCTCGATAACCAATGATGTCCCTTTTACATTTTGGAGACACCACTACGCAGTGGTGAATCCATCAGCATCCTATAAGTAACTCTTTTGACTATGTAACTAATACACCCTACAGTTATTCGTAGTTTAATGCGGCTAATTATAAAAGGGCTCCTCCAAGGCAAAATACTAAAGCAGCGGAAAATCTGAATAAATTCCGGCGGGTCATACCTACAAGAGAATCCATAACTGACAAACCCCTTTCCCGCTTCAATCCTAAATAGAACCATTCATCCCCGTTTATTTAACTTGCAGAAAACCCAGCCACAATGCCAAGAGAAAACTACACTTACCGTTCTGAGACAATATTTAGATTCATTCCGAACTGGGTAACCTTTGAAAGAGCTGATTTCCACCTACTCATAAGCTTTTTCGATTGTATAAAACATGCTTTTTTTTCTGCGGCAATCATTACGCGGCGTACTGCTCTCTAATACGAGCCCCAGAAATGAGCCCACATTGATATTTGACCAGTAATATTCCCTATAGTTTCTCGTAACGAGTTGAAAACGCCATTTCTTTATTGTTTTCCCGACAAGCCCCCTTTCCGATTTAGATAACAATATGATTGGAATAGAGTAACTGGCCAGGCTAGAGAGTAGTAAGTGTACATTTCACTTTATACGTGGGGCGAAAGTGCATTCGAGTAATGCATTGTTGATAATGGAGCCGGAAACATATAGGCTTCCGGCCCCAATTACACTAGCGACGCAGGGATAACTTTGCAGCCGTACTACTCCAGCCGCTTAGAGACTCTTCCTCCATAACTAATCAATATATAAAACCCGGACCATACATTGCTTGGGCGTATCTGTATTGGCCACAATTTAACGCATTACGGATCCCCTGTGAACATAACCTAATTACTTTCTGAATAAAGTGCTAGCAGCCTAGATGTTGCCAGGTTTAGCCTAGTTTTTTTTCAAAACATCTCCGACCCCCCGAATTGAAGAGATTTAAAGAAAATTGATGCTTCAATGGTAATCTATTTTCTCTTTCAAGCCAATAGGATGGAATCCTAATATCGCAAACAAGTACGAAAAAAGAGGTTCTCAGAGGTGCGAGTAATTTATGGAGCGAGCATCTCGAGGATCAGGCGACTCCCTTACAGCATCGCGTTACAGAGGCTGAACTTACTATATCTAAACTGCGTCAACGACAGATGACCAGGAAAATAGATTACGTCGCTGTAACCTCCGTTTTGTGGGCCTACCCAAGGGTGCTGAAGGCTCTTCCCCTGAGGAGGTCCTAAGAAAACCCTGCCTTACAAATTAACTTTTCAAGAAAAGTGAGCAGGTTCTCTGCATATGTTTACTGTCCAAATGGATAAACATAGAATTTCTGCCAAATAAACCCTTGCCACACGCCCGGGGGCCCCTTCACGTACTATTCCGCCCCATATTCTAATGCTGCTTAACTACAGGAAGAGACTAACATTAGTATCCTCATACAAAGAGCCTATATGCTGCGTAACGGAGATAAAAGGGAGCAAATCACCACTCTTGGGCAACGCCCATATATCTGTCTATCCTGAATTCTTCAATTAGACGGATTGCAGGTAACATACGAGTATAGCTCTGTCTCGCGGGGGGGGGGGGGGGGGGGGGGGGGGGCGGGGGGGGGGGGGGTACTTATTGTCGTATTTG
Organism: Phyllomedusa bahiana; assembly: GCA_025379985.1. Lineage (NCBI taxonomy): Eukaryota > Metazoa > Chordata > Amphibia > Anura > Hylidae > Phyllomedusa > Phyllomedusa bahiana. The sequence continues at coordinate 12,194 of JAODAL010041779.1, forward strand.
GTCCACAATGAGCCAAATGGAGACTAAGAGGAATGCAGTAAAAAACAAAAACTTATCCTCAAACTAAAAATTAAACTATATAAAACATGAAAAACCATTGATGTATCCTTGCAAAAGCCTGAAGTATGATGGCGGATACCAACAATCGTTTCTCCTAAATTTATAGTCTTCTCACTAACTAGCCCGCAGGAGGTCCTACGATCTGGAGTTTGAATTCCCGTCCATTTTGTGTTCACATAACTCAGGATCCACAACAATATCCAACGGCATCAAGATAAATCGGGAGTGTCTGTTCCTATTCCTAAGATTTGGATTTTCTATGCGTAACATTTATTCTCCATTTGTCTGCTGAGAGCATCGCCCTAAATCTGAGGTGCTAAAATGTTTGCCCATTATATGATACCTTTATATTTGACTTTTATGGTTTTTGCTCATAGTACATGTTCTGGCAGGTTTTTTTTTTCTGATATCGTATAATTATTTGTAGAAGACGCAGAAATCAGATCCCCTTTTGTTGATTTTATTTTTTTCCTCCCCTTTGAGTCTCACCAATTACAACGAGCGTTATAGTTAAACATTTTACCGCTCAATATATGTTTCACAAAGCAATGTGGCGCAGTGGACCCAGTTTCATTTTCTCTAACAATTCCCAAGACTGGATACGGTGAGGAGGTTTAGATAATTGATTCTCATAGTAAAACTGTGGACAATTTCTGAGTCGGCAAAGAGACTTACTTATCTCATAACTTGTATAAGGTCTAAGCCCATCTATAGAGAAAGCGTACCCCTGGATTAGGAATTGATTCACCTTCAAGTTACCCCCACTCCTCTACCTATAAATTAATACAACCCTTATACTAAACTGTGGCAATCGGGAAGGCAAGGGGGTTTCTAATTTTTCTGTATTTTCACCATGTCCTATGTGCATTGTATTTCTCATGGATTTGAAAATATGCTACTCTATTGCAGAAACTCCTAGATGAGTGAGTGGGAAAGATTTTATTATCCTTCATTGCGGATACATTCTCGATCTAAACCAAATACCATCCCTTGTGATTATATTGGAGTATATTACTGGTGTTGCCCCTCTTCCTCGGTCATCCCAAAGGTTAGTAATCAAAAATTAGAGCCAATGAATGCTGGGTGGAACCATCTGCCCTCCACTCATGGAATTATCAAGAGATGGAATCATATGCAATTAAAAATGCATTATTAGAAGTCCATTAATAAAAGCAAGTACATCAGTCCATCAATGGAGGCATAGCAAAAAAAACCCTAAAGAAAACCGCTGCTTGTAACATACGTCATCAGGTTGGAAGACCATCCTTAGATCATTGAGTCATGTTCTCATCATGTGCCTATCGCTGCCATGCTCCCTTCCAAGTGCCCATTCACGATCATGTGTTGAGCTACGTACGGACTGTCAATTGCACTCTTGGGATACATAAAGAAAATTTTTTGTAATGTGTTTTTCTGGCCTATCGTTGCAGAAAAAAAAGCTACACATTAAGAACTGTTTAGACCAATCGTACACCATCACATCAAATGATCCGTCAACATTGCCAAGTCATCCTCAGTGATCTTAATATTGTGGAGGGATAGATTTCCCCGTTTAAAGCAAATCTCTAATTGACCCTTACTAAAATCCCTGATTTGTGCATTTACTCTCATTTCCCAATTTTTGCGATGGATTTATAATGGCGCAAATGATCCGTTGGAAGAGTACCCTTACTAAAAACTATGTATGTTGAGTAATCTGAAAAACCCCTAAGGTAATTTCATACACACTGGTTGTTGATTTGTAATTGATCTATTATGAGTACTTCAAACCCAATAAATCCACACCCACCAATATCACCATAAGTAGCTTTGGCAACTCAGGATCCATTCTTTTGGTGAGGCCTTCAGCAAAAACAAATTTTAGCGCCCCCAAACACTTATTTATCCTTAAACCAAGTGTGAGTAAGAAGGATCTCTTCTACTGAGAATATAAAAAACTAATTACTAGTAGAAACAGTGGGTAGTACACACACACGAGTCAGAGTTACGAAGTCTGGGGACTGCCTTTAACATTAGCAACATAGCACTAGGGTGAGAAATGGCTTACACACTTCAAGCTAATTCAATGACCTGACACGTATTTTGGCCTAACTCAGAGTTAGAACTATCCTATAGCAAGGTCTTAGTGGGAGCGAAAATGTTCACGGTGTTACACCGACATCTATCCCATTAACTTGTCGGCCTGCGCGTATAGTATGTCGCTAGGACATTTGTAAGCATTGCTGTGTACTTTTCGCGAGACCTTGCGTCCGAATAAGAAATAACCCCCCCCCGTCTCGAGCCAAGTTAACTCCCGATGATCACGCGGGAGTTCGCATATATTCACCGCAAAGGTAATGTTGACACATGTCATATTAATCTTTTGTACACGGTTACCTTAAAAAATCGGATCACGTCACAAAAATACTATTCGAATTGTGATTCACCTCTAAGCGAGCTGTTAGGATAGATGGATTCGGGAATCCTCATAAGTGTTCTCTATGAATAATTATTGGATGACTAATATTCGTATAGCGCATCACGCCCCTGAGGCTAACAACTAGGTTATATCGAGTCAAATTCTGACGTTCACATCAAATGTCGCAGCACAAACGAATTGAAATCACTTGCCCTAACGGCATAAAGATGATCGATCTGGAACACATACCCTTCACACCCCATCGAGCACGTAGCTATTAGCTACTGTTCTCTTACAAGATACCCCTGTGATGGCTGAGAATACAAATAGACATCCTTTGTTTTTTTCGCCCTTTCGTAGACCCTAGGAATAACAACGATCAAAATTCAATCTTAACATCCCAAAAAGACAAGCTTTCCTTTGCTAAACCGATTCCCTTCATACTGAGGACCTACAGGTAATACAATCCACAACTGTGCGGTAGGAAGATTCGCTTTTGCCTTTTATTTTACGAAAAAATTTCCTAACAAAGGCTCTTTCCCGTAGACCTCCAGATTATCTTTATAAGCGGCAATATTCTTTAAATCATAAATATGCCGAAGTATACATCTAATATCGCCACATATGGAGTCTAAGTATTAATACTCGAAAGTATTCAGCAGATATTTATCTAATCCCAAAAACGAACTAGACACCACAGTCTCTAGTAAATTCCAATCTATCTGAATTGCCCAAATAGTTATATTAATTATGGGAGTCATCTCTTTACGGGGTAGCTAACTTGAAGGCCCCCCCATTTATATCAAGCATAAAAATCCTGAGAGTGCGATTTGCATCTTTTTGAAAACATCGCAATCCTTATCACACCTCGATAAGTCTAATCTCTCTGGTAGTTGAATTATTGAACTATAGTTCCGATTTTTTTTTTTTTGTTTAAATAGTTAATATAGGAAAAACCAGTTTGTTCTGTCCGCAAACCTGACAACATCAGGATGTCTTCTCTCCCATTGCCGTCTCTAATTAATGTATCAGTACGTTTCATTAACCTGCACTCAATTTGTGCCGAAGTTTCATTAAAACCAGTTTTATGTCGATTTGTTGTTACGTAGCCTAAACCTATCTAGGTAAGGACACTTTACATTATTTAAGTGTTCTTCAAACCGGGTTTCCGTGAACCATTAGTCCTTACTACATGCAACTACAATAAATAATACTAAGTTTTAATTATTGGCTGAAGATCCTGGCTAGGTTATGATTTTATCAGTTGTGCCATATCAAATCAATATTACTGGATTATTATCACCACGGGAAAGGAGTCCCTACCACCAATAATTAAACAACTGTATTAGTACGTTTAATCACCATAGTATATAATAACTTATGCAGGCCCTAACACATGATGCAAAGAATCTCACATACCTCACTGAGATGAGAGCCTCCGAAGGCCTTGGGCAAATTAACTGCTACTTCGACTCTCTCAAAATTATTTGTTTGGGGTCCGCCAATTATTTGGTCAAAATATTTATAAACTCAACCACGTCGCTACCAAAACCCCCCACCTCTAACCCCAATCCAAGAGTATATTTTTCTCACTCCCCCCGAAAGCCCGCTCTTTAAATAGAGAGAATAAGATTTTTTGTGGCTTAATAAAGATCACCAATTAACTACCAAAGACAGGGGTGTTTTGAAAAATAGGATATTTCGTTGCTACTGTCGGTGCAATAGGAAAAGTAGTAGAATGTATAACTAGATGACACATTGTTATATTTGTTGGTGAGAGTGCCACCAGAATTATTTGCCTATCTCAATATAGAAAAGATGAATATTCCCAAAGCACAATAATACAAACACCTCGTTCAGTGTTGCATCCAGGTCCCCCTCACAAACCACCCTCGAACAAAACACCCACCATGCCCCAGACCCGACAATATTAACTTCCAAATATAAAAAACAAAAAAATAACAATACACTAACCACAAATCCCAACTTCAATACAAAAAAAAATACTTCCACACCAACAACAATAAATTAACCTCACCACTTACAACCAACACTACCCAATCTCACAACCTATCAAAACCCCACCCAAAAACACAACAACAACTGCAACACCCACCGACCACTCCACCCCCCCCCCCCCAACCCTGGCCACCCACCCCAACACTTACTCCCACAACACCCCCCCCCACACACACGACCTCCCCAACCACACAACACACCCCCACCCCCGTGAAATACCGCAGGCTTCATGCCCCATCAGCACCCCCCCCTCCAGAGTGATGCTCTCTGTCAGCTTGTGAAAAACGCAATCATTATTACAAAATTTATACCCACAACAGCAGACTCCGAATGCCAGTGATTCCCATGGACACCGCGCCTTTAAAAAAATGAATGCAGGCAGGAGGAGTAGCTCGACTCTGCCTATACGTAAAAATCAGGGTCTGATGCAGCGGCAGATGTATGCCGTGCTCGCCGCGACTCCTACACGGACCGCTCCCGAAGCTGTATCTGAATGCATCCTGGGTAGTCCTGGTGACGTCACCATGCCCACAATCATATGTTTGGCAAGGTGTCACTAGTTGACATGGCCACCTTCAGAGTGCACAGCAGTAACGCAGGTGACACAGAATCTCCTCACTTCAAACAGCAATCAAGATGATTGCTTTTCCCTCCATGAGTGGATTTGCAGTCTTACAAAACCTGAACACTGGGGAAATTAAAAAAATGTGAATAAAGTAAAAAAACAAAAAAAAGTAAAAAAAGTTAAAACACAATACAAAAAATAAAATTATAAACACATATACAACTGCCCCATATTCAATGTTCTCTCCCCTTTATCAAACTGTCCAAATTCAATCGTGGAAAAAATCTGCCCTAAATAAAAGATCAATAAATAAATAAAAAGGTAAAAAACCCATATTTTGGTAATCAACCCTGGACCGCGTTCGCGGGTAACGGGATCCTCTCCTATAGATATTGTCACGTTAATTAACCCCTGTAATGTGAACAGCACGTAGAACAAATCATCAAACAATGAAAACATTCACAGGGAGAAGATTATTGGATTTTTGTTGGAATCCTGCAGCACATTAAAATTGAAATCAAAAAGCGATCAAAAAAAAAACCTGCCATAAAACAAACGCCAAAACGTTGTACTCAATTACGAAACGTCAGTAATAATTTCATAAAATAACCGCATAAAAAAAAAAAAAAAGTTCTATTATAAATCTTACCACCTATCATCATACATAACTTCCTTGTTATATAAATACGGAAAAAATAAAAAAAGAAAAGTTAGGGCTCGCTCACTTAAAAAGAACTAACAAAAAAAACACTATAAAACAAATAAAATCAATATGGAGTCAACCAAATTAAAACTAGACAAACACACACTCTAAATAAACAATACGGGGTAATTCGCCCTATTAGTAAAACCTGAGACCCCCGAACCCTTAGAGTAAAGCTAACTGGTCAAGGCTTACTGCAGAACTGGTGAGTGCTGTGACAAATAAAAATAAAAAACACTACTATCAAGGGACTATGAGCAATACCATCCCTACAGAAAGTATAATTCCTTCACCCTTGTCTCTTCCAAAAAACGAGAATTTAAAAACTGATTCAAAAAGTCTTGTCCCTTCCCAAAAATGAATACGCATTATACATCTACTAAAAAAACGACCTAACCAGACACCTCATCCCCACATCCCACTTTACACAGCAAAAAACAAAGCCCCTACACACTTAACTGGTAGTCACCGTACGGAACTATAAAAAATAAAAAAGCTATGCTTCACTCATTAGCAAATTGGCGTGATGCAAAAAAAACTAGGTTTTCCCAATTTTTGAATAAAAGTATGTTTTTATTAGTGTAATAAAGCAGTAAAACATAAAAAAAAATACAAAAATGGGTATCACTACCCATCATGTAAATCATCTGTACCAATCGACCCCCCCTGACTGAGTTAATACAAAGCAACAATTTCGGCTTCTCACAGCCGTAAAATAAAACTGCACGTGTGACCACTGTTAAAAAATAAAAAACTAATACAACTACCATTGCTAAAAGCTGTAATTATTGGTTCAAAAAAAGCGCATCACATCCAAAAACCTCAAAGAATAAAAAAGTGCAGGGATCAAAAGTCGGCATGTGCCCTCCATAATGGAGTACCTTTCAATACCAAAACTGTCGACCATGCTTGTAAATTATATAACATACATCCCCAACAAAAAACAAGCCCATAATCACTACCGTATACTTAAAACTGAAAACGGTTATTTGGGTAATCAGAACAGGACAACATAAAAACGCAATTTTATAAGAAGACCTATTCTTATTTGTGTAAAAGTAAAAAAAACAATAAAAAAAAAACGTAACATAAAACAATCTATATCAACTAGCAATGAGTAAAAAAAACCGGTGACCCGCACCCCTCAAACTAAATAGAAATCCAGGTCAATGATATCACGACCACGGTGTAACGCTGTGCGTAAAATTTTGAAAAGACCTCAAAAAAAACTAAGCACTTGCGTGTGAAAAATCACCTTCAATATACTGATGCCCGATTTTCTGCCAACTCCCTTCAATAATAATCATCATCTACCACACATAGTCGCCCCAAGTCGACAAAACAAAAAAAAAAAACTTATGGAACACCTGAGTCACACCCAAAATGATACGAATAACTATCAATACCAACCCCAAGATAAGATCTAAGAGATTATGCGAGCTGAATTATCCAAAATGGGTGACTTCTGGAAGGTATTCACGCCTGTTTTCAGGAATTTTGTGGGGTTGCTTTCTAAAAAGGCGATCTGCGATAATACAAGCCCAATAAAATCCAAAAGTTAACGACTCCTTATAACGATCAACTTGTCCCATCAGCGCCTCAAACAGTCATTTACACATACCGCACATGTATGGTATTGTCTCCATTGAATACTAGGAAGAAAAATTGCGTAACAAGGAGTTATGGTGTAATCATATATATACTACCAGGTATGCCTTCTTGTAATTAATTTAAAATTACTACGAGCAACTTCATTAATGTTTAGCATAGATTATTTGGTATAAAAAACAAAATATATGTTATTTTAAAATTTTCACATTAAATGCTAAAATTTTTAAAAAACGTTTATAACGCACTATAACTTCGGCTAAAAATAATTTTTGTGTACACTAAAATAAACCTTTGGGGTCCGATATGACACACACATTATACAAAAATCCCCTTGGAATATATTACCTTATTAAGGGGGTGTAGTTTTCCAATTTTTGGGGTATTATTAGGGGAGTTTATTAAATTTTATAGCACCTATACATGAAAGTTGTGCCCCACAGCCTCTCTAAAAAATTTATAAACTTGGAAAATTGGCCCCTAAAATAAAAATCGAAATGGAAAATTAGTAACCTAGCCCGAGTTACCAGAAACCCCAGTGAGATATAATTGCTCCTCCTATTCCTGGGCTTGTGGATTAGAAGCCAAAATAATGCCACCACTAAAGGGCCACATAAGTGGAAATCGTCCTGAAAATCTTCAGAATTCTGGGGAATCAATATTAATTTTGCCATTTCCTCCCTGATCAACTCACATTCTTAACCCTAAAGTCATTTCCCCACCATTGCTCGAATAATGCATTAAAAATTGAAACATCAGCAAAAAAAAGTAAAGATTTTGAAACTTCTCACTTCCAACTTTGCATTAAATTCCTTCCTGTGGACACACCTAATGTGTTTAATGAACTATCCTAAAATGCGGATTTGAATGACTTTATCAAGGGGTGTTAGTGTTCTTAATGAGGTCATTTATACAAGGGGTAGCATAACATACAAGGTCCAATCAAATCACGAGTTAGAAACTGGACTGGATCCCCTAAAAAATGTGATAACTTGGAAATTTTTGATTGAATAATTCTGAAAAAAATTACCTTTACTGTAAAGTATGTCTAAAGGCCGCCCTATATGTCCGTAAATAAAAAAAAAAAAAAAAAAGGACAATTAAAATTAGGCAAAAACACTACAGCAGCTTACGATAAGCATACCTAAGGAAGAATATGCTTTATATAAAACTAATTATGAGAGGAATAACTATCTCATAGACTTACATGCAGAAATATTTTTGAAGTAGTTAAAACTTGGTAAATTATTTATTCGAAATTTTTTCCCAAGATTTTTTTGATTATTTTTCATACAAATAAACAAGCATTTTGTGACAAAAAATTCTTTACTATCTGGTTTAAGTATAATGTGTCTACGGAGAAAACAATCTCTAATCACATGGATTTGGTATTTAAAGAGTACAAAAAGTTTATTCTCACATAAAGTGACACATTGACAGAATTAAATACACAGGTTCACAGAACAATATTCCAAAACTGGCATTCCACGTTCGAGCGGTACAATTGTGGCTTAATATTTGTTCCTGCCCTTCTAAACCATACCTAAATGTTGTTTTTCAAGGTTTCCCGGTTTGAGTTTCGTAGTTTGAGATCCCTTAACATTACCAATTTCTACCCGTGAGTTATACTCCCTAATTTCCTGCAGCGTCACAAACAAATACTAGTGAATATTGAACGAACTGGTCTACCCTCCCACAAACCATTACTTGGCGGCTTTCGCATTTTAGTAATCATCTTCTCAAAATGTGCTTGCTGCACCAGAAATATTGATAAACGACCATCCAGCAAGTCCAACTATATAACATCTCTCACTGCCTTTATTAAATAGTGCTTACAGAAGCTATTAATTGTAGACTTTTTGTTTAGCAAATCACAGAAAAAGCTCTATATGTTGAGCTTATGCCATAGAAATTTCTCTCTAATCCATTTGTCTGAAATGTCGGAGTCTCACCTTTTCCAGAAATTTCCGCACAGATATTTATCTGGCTCGTCAGCTGGCACAACTCACCAGATGAAATGGGGAGGAGAGAATTAGGGTCAAGGCCCTTGTGGTTTCTTCCATTATATAAATCAAATATACTACTTCACTCCCCTTATCATGCCATTGTTCTCTGGGTCGGTTTGGGGACGGTGGGAATCTCATTTTGTACTGACCACCTCCGATAGCGTTTATACAAACCCTAATTGTGGGCCACCAGTAGTGGATTACGCTTTAGGGGCGTGGATTCTTCATACCTTAATTACCCCTTCAAAGGCACATTGACAAAAATCTCCCTGAATTTACCTTGTTCTACTCTCAAGGGTAATTTTGGCTTCTCCACCAACAACTGAAAAACTTGTGATTTCTGAACATAAGAATCTTTATACCCATCCTACAAAATGACTAAAAAAAATAACAATGTCCCCCGTCACCGAAATTATACAGAAAAAAAAATGATTAAACATCTAACTCTTGATTCCTTAATTAAGACCATCTGGACCTTCCATATTTAAAAATTTAGAAATCTCCCTTGTCCCCCCAACATATTGTGTTGTCTTCCATCGATAGGTACACATCTCCACATTCTATGCTTTATTATTTCGAGTTAACTCCACCTCCCCTCCTGACGGTGAGAACTCCGTCAAGCATGGGATGGATACCTTGGATCTCTAACTGTGAGTAGTGCATAGGGATAAATTGTTGGCACGCTGCCCAGCTTTAATTCACCCCTCAACATCTTAATGAACCACGATATGGACACAATTGTTATTATATTATACCCCCCGCGCGCGCTTGACTATTACTTTATGGGCCAAGATACCAGAAATTCAGTTCCTGTTAATGAAGAGAATGTCTGGTAAATCCAGTATGGGTAATCTTATGTATCTCCAATTGAAGTACCAGTAAATGAAATGACGGTTCTCTGGTACTGCTCTGCCATAAGATTTGCCTTTTGATTCCAGGTTGTGAAATATTTGAGTCAAGCTACATACACCCTTTCTTCCGTACACCCCGCCGATCATATTCAGAATGTTAGGGCACTGGTAACATTGCGGCACTCGTCCCATACAAATAAGCCCAGAAACCTGTTAATAAACAAAATTGGGATATGCTAGGTTGTGGATTCCCAAGAATATGTCTGGCTACTCAGCCTGCTATATTAACATATGACCAACCCCTGCACAATACAGTAGATTCCACAGTGTTTGGTGAACCTAGACATCCCATCCTCGCTCCTACACCCTTCCTCCCTTTTTTTTCCCTTCTTTCTTCTATCCTCCTCCACCAATATTAAGTTATTTTTCTCTGCTGTGGGTTTTGCGATTTACTTCTCTCTGACTATTAAGTCCTCTTTATAAGCTGACACCGCACCTGCACTGGTTACTTCCCTGGTATCCATAATTCAAGCCTGATGACAACTAATGTTGAAATCTATCTTTATCATATTTTTATAGTTTTCTACAGCTTATCTGTCTAATCACTTTGGTTCTTTTTTTTTTTTTAAATAAAATGATTTTTATTAAAAACATATTATACACTGTACAATAAGATACAAAAAAAGAATTCATTACATTTTCACCCCTCCTACATCCCCGCCCACCCACACCACATACCACCCCACAGAACCAAAAACCTAATCCCAAGTAAAGCTTCCATAACTGATTTGGCAACTATCGGAATCCAACCTATATAAGAATACATTCCTCAACATGTTTTTTTCAAAGCAATCCAATCTTTGGTTTTCTAGTTTGGATTTTTTCTAAGGACGATTATGCGTCGGGATAGAGCGTTGGTGTCCTCCACAGTTAGCTTCCTCTAATCACAATGACGTATGAATACAATTTTTACAGGTACTACATTGTGCTACTCTACTCACGGTGTTTACATAGTTAAAAAGTCGAATAGAAGACACCATGTCCACGAGTTCATCCAGGGGTGGAAAAATGTGGGTGAGGGAAGAGACAAGGACTTAAAGCCCAGCTCTCCATTGGTTAAATCGCCCTGGAAACCCACCAAGGCAAAGATAATCAACCTTCTCCAGTAATACCCTATAGACTGACCCCAGAGCCGCCACCAGCCAGGATCCAGAATTTTACCTAGCTACGTACACATTAATATTCCAAATTCAGAACTGATTACAAAGATGAATGCCCGAAATGCCATTCGGCTCCAGGGTCCTTCTATCCCTCAATATAGTTGTGCCCCAAGGTTCTGGGGTTTTGGGACCAAGTGGTTAAATTTCTTAATGATATGATGGGCTCCCCGGTACCGCTCTGCAATAATCTTTGTATTTTGACTCCATATTGTGAAACTTTTGAGTCTAGGTACATACACTTTCTTTATTGAAGCTACATACTTTGCTAAAAACAAGTAATTGCTAGAAATTGGCGTTCTCCAAAACTTCCATCCTTTTCAGAATATGTGGGTACATTAAATGCAGCGCTTCCCATAAAAAAAAAATGGCTCTATAAACATAGGAATTGCCCTAATAAATTTAATAAAATTTGGACCGGATGGTTAGTCCCGCTCTACGGTTAGCCTAAATTCTGATATGTTATACGATTTTCCACCTAGCCCTTGATTCCAGCGTTTGGTGAAATCTTTCCCTTATTTCCCTGCTAACACCTGTTTAATTCATCTGCGTTTCTCTGTGACTCATGTTTTACAGATTATTGAGATGTGAAAATACCTGCCAAAAAACTTCACTAGCCACTGTTGACTGGCTTGCTAATGTTTTTAGATTTATCTTTTTTCTATGTGGTCACCCTCAAGTAAAATATGCCCTAATACCTGGTCACTTGTACTTACTCGGGTCTTACATCAATCCATGTTCAGATTATCTGTTCAATGCTTTATAAATGCTCTAGGAACAATGTTCCTAAATTATTACACTTATGGAATTTGATATGAAAAATCTTGCTGTTTTCTCACTCCATTCTGCCTCAAGTTGCCCAGGGCATCAGGCTTTGTGTTGCCCTCTACTATACATGCTTTTGTCTTTTTTACCATATGATTTTTATTTTAGTTTCAAAAGGGAAAAAAAGCATCTATCAAATGTGCACTTAGGATGAGAGAAACAAAAAAACTGTAATAAAACATAGCCTCACTGAGTCCTTAATCTCAAATAAGAGAAAATAAAAAGAACAAAGAAAATAAGATCGCAATGCATAAATAGCACCAATTTTAGGTACAATTAGGTGTCAAACAAAACCCATTGGCAGTCAAAAGGTCCTTTCAACAAAATATTTATAGCAGCCATTGACAAAAGGTAAAGTATGACAGAGCCAGGCAAAGTTTCTACACGTCAACTTATACTTATTATAAATGGGTTTTATTAAAATACTTAGGGCCACATGTATGAAAACTATCTCGGTCTAAAATTCACTTTGTTGCCCATAGCAACCAATCGGATTGCCCCTTTGATTTCATATAGTGCTCTGGAGAAATTAAAGGGGTTCACTGAATGGTTGCAATGGGCAACATAGTGAATTTTAGACCTAGAGAGTTTTAATACATGTGGCCCTAGGGGTGTATACACTGAGACCATCTGCTCCGTGTTTTAGCCACTAAATGTGGTGGGATAATTAGACAGGTTTCAGAATGCAATTGTATATTAGTTCTGTTAATAACCTCATTAATAGCTAAAGGAGTAGGTAGTTTCCAGTATGATGCTATAACTGTACGTGTTGCAACCAACACATGGAACATAATGGTATGGAATGAAGGTGGATAGCTTTTCAATGAAATGTCTAGGATAGCAGTTTCTGGAGTTAAGGTTATCAAGAAGCCTAGCTTCTCCACTTTTCCCCAAAGGGCCTTGGTTGTCGGGCAGCTCCACCACATATGTAAAAGGGAGCCGAGGGCTCCACAGTTTCGGCAACAGAATTATTGGATTATTGATTATTTATTGGTTATTGTTTAAAATAAGAAAACTCTCAGTCCCGAACCTCCTTTGGGTACAATGTAGCTGCAATTTTGGAACCAATATTTTACCTTTGGAGGAAATCTAACCTATATCATTGGTCCTCCATGGAATGCAGCTCAGCAGAACCCTTCTAAGGCGAGGATATGCTTATCTCCGCTATTTTAGGCCACAGGTTGCCAAACTGGGACCTCCCTACCCTACAACATATTGCTATGGCTTGGTCCAAATTCATTATCCCACAACAAATAGTTACGGTTACTAGAGATATTTGTCCACTTACAGTTTTACTTCAAACTGCTCCACATCTCTCCCTTACTTCATGGGGGGCCAAAAGGGTCAAGACGGTGGGGGACCTGTACTACCAAGGTATATATAAATCATTTGCTGAGATTCAGAAGGAATTTGATCTTCCACATAACCAATTCCTTTGCCATCTTCAAATCAGACACATCATACAAAGTTGGAGCTGGCCACCTCAACCCTCCTCTTCTACCCAATTCAATATTTTTTTACTGCAAAGAAAAGGCTTTGAGAAAGGCTTGTCGACCGCCTATAACACTCTACTTAAGGTAAGCGGAGACCATAAGCCTGATTACGCAATGAAATGGGAAAAGGAGTTGGGGAAAACCTTCCCTGCGGAGGATTGAATGACTGCCTCTCTAGTCCCGCATCAGTATTCCAAATGTGCTAATCACATAGAACTGTCTAGAAAGCTTCATCTTCGATGGTAGCTTACTCCCAACCGTTTATCTCCTATGTCAGCAGGTTACTATGCACTGTTTTCAATGTAATTTTTGTAACGTAGCAGATTTTAGATTTATTCAATAAACTTTATCGTTGATTTAAAAAAAAAATCTTGGTTTCTAGTTAAATATGCCTGAAATATTTGGCCACATGGTTGTTTCAGTATTGTTTGTACATATTCTCTCATATTGTATGCTCTACGTTTATGTATATTGCAAATGTTGATGTTTCTTAAGAACAATCTCTTTTTGCGCCATTCCCTATTTAACTTTCTATATACAATCTTTTAGTCCCATTATACTATATTGGCTCAGGTTGCGCAGGGCAACGCGCTATGTGATGTTCTCTTAGGGCTTGTTCACACGACGTATTTGTGATCCATTTTACGGATCCGCAATACGGATCTAACAATTGTCAGTGTGATTAACATTGTGTTCAATGGCAAAAGCGCATCGCTGTTCTCACGGGAGATCGGCGATGCGCTTTTGAGGGCTCTCCTGCGCTGCGCTTTTCGCATCCGCTTTAAGAATTGACATGTCAATTCTTATTGCGGTTTACGCAAGTGAAAGCCCATAGGGGATAATGGAGTGCGCTTTTGGCACCTGTCCAAAAGCGCTCCACACTCCCGTATCAGCTGCGCTCTGCATCCTGAAAGCGGATGCGAAAAGGGCAGTTGGTGGCCGGACAGGTGAGGTGCTTGGGAGAGAGAGATAGAGAGATCGGAAAAACTCATCCGGAAAGCGGATCCGTAAAACGCAACTCCAAAAGCACACAAAACGGATCCAAATAAAGTATCAACTGTTGCGTTTTTCGGATCCGCTTTACGGTTGTGCTTTTCACTCCTCAAAAACGGATCCGTAAAAAGGATCAAATACGTCGTGTGAACAAGCCCATACTGTGTTATACCATATTTATTGTCTTGTTTTTTTGCAATTTGGCATATTCTGGAGGCCCGTTTCAATAAACTTTTTTATGGTTTATTAAACAACAAAAAAAAAGCTAAATCAATGAAATGAGAATACACCTTTAATACAAGAGTCCCTGTTAATTTGTAATCCACCAGTTACTGGTCATCATAACTAAACCTTTACATACAATGTAAAGGGCAGTAGGAAGCAATGTTATGTAGGGTGCTTTCACACAGTGTGGTTTTGTCACACTCTGTGTGTATTTGCAGTACTGCACTGCGTTGAAACAGCCCATAACAACAATAAGCTCCTTTTACTTTCCTAAATTGTTTAGAAATGTGTTGCGAGTGAGTAGTAGACTATTGTGGCCTATAAACATGACAATTGATTACTTACCCACAGCACCTTCCCAAACAATCTAGGAAACTGAAAGGAGCTTGTTTTTAAGAAGGGCAGTTTCACTGCTGTGCAGTACTGCAACATTAAAACCGAACCAAAAAAGCAACAAGAATGAGCCCGGGCCCTAGATTGTCAGCACATCTGGTATGTCTGTCCCAGAAGCATTCTTTGAAGCATTTTGGTCACCTATGTGATCCCATTAGCTGCAATTCTAAGTCAATTTCAAATGTATTCAAGTCCTGCTCTACTGAACTTCAAAGGAATGTTAAGCCTTAAGATTCAATCCATGCATACAAATGAGTTATCTTATAAAATTAAAAGTAGTACCTTGACAACCTCTTCAGTTCGTTATTGATTTCCAGATTAAATGGCTGCAGCTTCTGAGCCTCTAGCAGGAAGGTGCGTGCCTTCTCATACTCTCTCAGCTCAAGGCAAGCCTAAGACAAGGGAAGAAAAATCTTTCAAATCAACAGAAAATTTATTTTTTACATTATTTAAATATACAATTTGAGGCTGGTTCCACGCATTACAGTAATATCTTGTTTCTTGCTGTGATTTTCCAAAATTACCACAACACCTGACATCAGTCCTACTCTCCTACAAAACACCAGTGACTGTCTGTCTGCTGTCCCTGACATGTCCTCTCTCCATCTGAAACTAAACCTCACTAAAACTGAACTTCTTGTCTTTCCGCCATCTAGTAACCAACCCCCCCCTGCTACTTCTGTTTCAGTATGTGGCACCACCATTACTCCTAGGCAGCGGACCCGCTGTCTTGGGGTTATACTTGATTCTGATCTGTCCTTACTCCATATATCCAATCCCTTGCCCGCTCCTGTCACCTGCACCTCAAGAACATCTCCAGAATCCGTCCGTTTCTCACTGTGGAAACAACTCATACTCTCATTGTGGCTCTTATTCTTTCTCGTCTCGACTACTGTAACTCCCTACTTGTTGGTCTCCCTCTCTGTAAACTCTCCCCTCTTCAATCTGTCCTGAATGCCGCAGGCAGGCTCATCTTTCTCTCCAGCTGCTATACTGATGCCTCTACCCTGTGTCAGTCACTGCACTGGTTGCCCATCCGGTACAGGATACAGTATAAACTCATCACTCTCACCCATAAAGCTCTCCACAATGCTACGCCCCCCCTACATCACCTCCCTCGTCTCTGTCTACCACTCACCCGCTCCCTCCGCCTGCTGCTGATAACGGTTACACCATCAAATCATCCGAACTCCCATGCCCTCTCCAAGATTTTCACACGTGCGGCACCAATTCCCCTGGCATAAAGCTACCGTGGGCGATCAGGCTCATTCACAACCCTCAGTTTTAAGAGGGCCCTGAGAACACATCTTCCCAGACTGGCCTACCAAGATCCTTCAAAACAGGCTTGTTTCCAAGGAAGCGAATCCAGCATTCAGGTGTATCGGTGAATAGCAAAAAGTTTTATTGAACAATAAATTAAAAAGAGGCCAGAGGAACAAGGGGCGACAGCCCCCTCTTTTGGCGAACCGTTTCGGGCGCTTCCCCTTATTCATGCCTAAAGGTTTGTATGTGCTCCCGGGAAAATAGCCAAGGAGAAAAACCTTGGAAAAAAGGGAAACCTGGGAACTTTCCATTAACCCCACCCTGGCTATTTTCCCCATCGTAGTTTTAAATTTTCCACAAAATAGAAAACGCATTCATATGTGTTAACAATATTTTAAAAAATGAAAAAAAAAAATAAAAAAAAATGGTTAAAACACTCCCTACCCCTTTATATTTGGGATTTAAAAGCGGAAAATTTGTTACAAAAAATTAGGGGTGCAAAAAAATTTGTAAAAATAAAAAATAACCTCTCTAGTTTTTGTGTCGGCAAAGAAATATAGTAAATACCTTCTTTTATTAGACAATGCATATATAAAAATTTATGAGTGATATTTATTAGTGGGGATAACGGGCCCCCAGATTATTTAACATAATAAAAAATTTTTTTTTAAAATATATATACTAAATTTTAATATATAAAAGGGAGATCTGTTTATTAGTCCATGGGGAAATTACTTTTAAATTTCTAAATCCAAATGCTTCTCTGATTGTTGCTGTTCCCAATTCCCCCCTTTAAATTGGACCCCCTACTCTTTCAATGCCCACCGTTTAAGGTTTTTATAGAACTGATTTTTCATAAAAGAAATGTCGGGGCTCCGACTTGTGCCATTCACTTCTTATGGCAGATGGGTGTTTGTATATCAATTTAAAATTTAATGTACTGCACCACATAGTTTTTATCACTTTCTGTAAAATTGATGCATTCCCCAAATGGTTTTTACAATTCATAAATTTTGTTTTTTGAAACCCCTTTGGTTGGGGGGTATTTATTTAACTTCCTGTTTTTTTGTGTTAATTACAATATTGCATTTTATCTCCCCACACAAATAAATACCGTGTGGTTAACCATGTTTTTTGTTATTTAAAAAAACTCATTTAGATACGATTCCCAAAGGGTTTTTATTTCGTTTGGGTACACTTTTTTCCCTGTTTAATATTTCGTGAAATGGGCGTTTTAGAATATTGGGGTTTTTAGGGAAATTTTACTTTTTGATTTTTTTAAATTCAGAACTGTTGGGGTAGAGAAAACTAATTTTTTAGTTTTTTTTTTTTCTTTTTTTTCCCTCTTCCCTCTTTTTACTGTTTAAAATTTGTTCTTGTTTTTTGGGATTTTTAAGATTAAAACTTTTTCAAGTTGTTCTTTTTTGTACCTCTTTTTTTAATTTGTCTTTGATAGCCCTTGTTTCCCTTGAAATCTGATATCGTGTAAAAGTTCTAGCTCGTATTTTTCCCCCCCATGGGTATAGCTTGGATGGTATTTTTGAATGCACTATTTGCTCGGGGTTTGTATTTCACTTTTGGGGTTTCCGTAATTTCGAAAATTTAGTTTTGGTTAAGGGGATCCCCTATTAATTCCAAATCCAAAAAAAGGAAGGGAAATTAGCTGACCATAGGTTTTGAATTTGAGATTACATGGTTTTCATTAAAATAATTTTAAAAAATTCCGGTATGGGGGTTATTTGACCCCAAAAAATTTTAGCGGGTCTTTATAAACGTCCATACCATAGCGATCTTGTTCAAATGGATTATGGGTGCATGTAAAAAATTTGCCCCCCATGCCATATATAAATTCGCTATGGAGGGGGGGATGTTGCTCCATGGGGCCTGGCTTAAATTTAAAATATTTCCCACAAAGGAAAAAAATTGTTTGTAAAAGGGAAGTCTTATATTAGTATGAATACTGTAGTTCTTCACTTTTTTTACTGTATTTTTTGAGATGGAAATTTTTAAGCCTTCTAATAGTTTTGTGGAATGTTGGAGTACGGGCTTTTAAATCCAAACTTAGCCATGTACATTTGGAAGACCGGGGAAAAGTTTTTTAGTGATTTGGGACGTGGTACTGCCCTTTAAAGAACCCGGGTGTTCTTTTTCCCAAAAGGGTTGAAGGTATTGGTCGATACTTTCTAATTTTTCACTTATGCTCTGGTTCCCCTAAAATTTTAGGGGTTTAGGTCAGGGGGGAATTATTTTTATGGGTTTAGGTACCCCATATAAAAGGGGGGTGGGGTTTTTTAATTTTCCCAAAAAACTTTCTTTGTTTTGTTGTTATTTCCAAATTTTTCCCCCCCTCATCATTAATTTTGAAAATTTTTAACTGTATTCCTGATGGGGGTCTTTGATTCATCATATGTAGCGTATCTTTAATATTTCTTGTACTTGCTTTAATATAATTGTTGCCTAACCAAATACTTCCCCTTTAATTTTTTTTTTATTTTTTTTTTTTGTTTTTTTAAATCATTTAAACTTTAAACCTTGTCTCACTTTTAAAAGTGAGGTTTTTTTCTGTTTGTTTTTAATTTTTTTTAAATTCTTTCCCCATACATTTTGGAATATCTATGGCCCCACTCTTTTTTTGAGGGGGTTTTAAAAAGTGGATTGGGTTGGGTTGTTGTTTTTTTCAACATTTATTTTTGGTTGTTCTTCTACCCCTTCTAGAATGTAAGTTTTTAGAGATGTTGTTCCCTAAAAGTTCCCCCTGGAAACCCTCTAATCTTGTAGACATTTTCCTTTATGGACTCAGAATTTAAACTTGGTGTCCTGATATTACTAAAAAGTCTTTTTCAGTTAATAAACGAACAAACGGTTTTTGTCCAAGACGTCTTGAATAGAGGGAAAACCCGTTTTTAAAAAAAATTCAGTCCCTTACTTAAGACCTTGCAAATTGCGCTTTTGTTAGAATATGGGGTTTGCACTTACATTATAGCCCCTTGTTGTTTCCCTCTTTACTTTTTTCTTCCCCCTGTATTCTCTTGGTTGTTGTTTTTTTACGAGTTTTTGCCCCCCCCGTTTTTTTAAACAGTGACGACCTTTTGCTTGCCCCTTGCATTTGGATCTTCCATCACGAATTATCTAGTCCGATGTTCCTACTCAAATTTTTTATATCGAAAACTCACTTCCTTTTTTGAACGATAGGATTTGCCTTGGGAATTTAAAATGGGTTTGTCTGTGTGTTACTTCTTTCTTCCAAAATAAAATCTTTTAAATCGTAATTTTCCTGATTCTTTGGGATTGGTTTTTT
Organism: Phyllomedusa bahiana; assembly: GCA_025379985.1. NCBI lineage: Eukaryota > Metazoa > Chordata > Amphibia > Anura > Hylidae > Phyllomedusa > Phyllomedusa bahiana. Next base: position 32,111 of record JAODAL010041779.1, read on the forward strand.
TTAAATTTTCCTTTTATATGTGCTTCCATTGGCAAATTTTTATTTAATCTATCTTTTAATTTTTCATAGCCTTATTTTCAAAATGTTTTGTAATTTAAACTTAATTTCTTTAATTCAAAAGTAACTCTTTAAATTTAGTAGTTTCAAAAATCCACTATTAATTTTTAAGATTTAAGGGGCAATCAGTTGCAACTGGTTCCATTTTTGGAGAATGAGTGGGATAAAAAACGCATTTTTTTGATTCGTAGCCTCGGGGATAATTTCCTTTCTTAGATATGTTGAGGGAAATTTTTATCCCAAACCATTGTTTAAGTTTTTTGGCCCCAAATTTTTTTGTTTGTTAAACAATTCCCAAAATTTTCACATTGTAGGGTTCGTAGTTGGAATACTTTCCCAAAAACCCCGTGCTAAATTTGCCCTTTTTCCATAGAGCTGGCATATTTGTAGGGGGTGGGTGCCGGGAGTAAGAAAAATATAAAAAAAAATAGGGAAAAGCCCCTAAGTGCCCCCCTGTGCCTTTTAAATTTTGCTGCGTTCAGAAAATTGCTGGGGTCTTGTGCATATCAGCAGGGGAGCCACAATAAAGGTCGATATAGGAATAAGCACAAAAAAGTGGGGGTTAAAAAACACCCCGTGGGGCTAACCTGATAGTTTGCCGTAATGAATATACGGGGGACTCCCTTCTGAGCTCATTTCTCTGGCTGCCGGGTCAAAACAGCCTCCGACCCAATGGCTGATGCAATCAAAACAGGGTTTTTTTCCCAAAGGAAGCGAAATCCGCATTCAGGTGTTTTTGGTGAAAGCAAAAAAGTTTTTTTGAACAATAATTACATAGATGGCACAGAAGGACACAAGTGGCAACCATCTCTTTGGGGACCCTTTCGGGGTTCTTGCCCTTTTTTCCTGCCTCAAAAGTTTTTTGTCACCTGGTTTTAATAGCCCGAGGAGTAAGCCCTTGGTCAAAAAGGGTCCCCGGGGAAATTTCCCTTAACCCCATCCGGCTATATTCATTACGGCAAAACTTCAGGTTTTCCCCAGTGTTGTTCAACCCATGTTTTTTGTGCGTTATTACCAAGACCTTTCTGCTATCCACACTCTGCATCCCCGCACTTGGCACTCACAGGCACTTACGTATATAGGTATGTCAGGGGCAGGTTCTCCATTTTTCAGTAGACCCCCCCCTTTTTATGAACATGGCCACCCTTGTAAACTTGGGCCCTTTTACCTTGTTTACCCATTAAAACCCAATAGTTGTAAGCTCTCACGAGCAGGGGCCCCCACACCTTGTGTTCATTTTAATACTTTTAATGTGTAAAGACTGTATGTTTTCCCTCAATTTGTAAAGTTGCGCGGGAAAAAATTTCCGCTTGTAAATAAAGATTATTATTAACATGTAAACACTTTTGGAAGACTAACAAAAAAAAAAAAAAAAAAGAAGTACAGCCTAGCTGCAGTGAGAAATCAGTTCTATTAATGGACCTTCTGTATCAATCATAACAACCCCAAAGCAAATCACATCCACAAGATAAGCAGAACTTTGTTGGAAAAAAAAAACAGTTAATCAAAAAGTGCAGTACAACCTGTGAAATTCAACACTGAAAAATTAACCAATAATACAGGTATGTACACACACCTCCTAACCACCCTCTACTGCTCCCCAAGACAAAAATAAAGGAAGGAAGTTGCTGTAACAAAAAAAAAAAAAAAATCTAAACTTCTAGGACTTTCCTAAAGAGGGTTGTCCCACAAAGTACATTTCTTCCATATTGCTAACATAGGGGACAAATATCAGGTTTGACAAAAACCGCAGTCATGCATCTTTAACAAAAAAAAGGGTTGACTTTTGTCCGTTTTTTCGTCCGATGCAGTGTAGACGTAGCCTTAGGCTGGGTTCACATGCTGTTTCTTACATGGGTATTTTTAGGTTTAACAGAAAAACACAAAAATTTGCTATTTACAAGCTTAAACTTTTACCTTCAACAAAAATGTAAAAAAAAAATTCATAATATGTACCTTTTCAAAAATACTTTAAAAATTATCTTATGGTTTAAAATTACAGCACCAGATCGCTACAATAACGGTTATTTATTTAAAGAGAACCTGTCACATAGTTTTTGCCCCCCTGGCTGAGGACAGAACAAGGTGGTGTCAGGCATGCTGTTTCCGCGCTGTGTCCCTTATTCTGTAAGATGCTGGAGTTTTCGGTATTTAATCTCAAATCTGCAGTTTTCAGCCAGAAGAGTCATTCGAAGAGTCCTTCAGAGAGTCTGTTTTTTTTCAAACCCCGCCCACCTGAGGCTAGCCCCACCCACCTCAACTGATAAACCTATTACTTTGAATAGGTAGAAACATGTGAATAACTGTCAGTGGGCGGAGCTAGCCTTTGGTGGGCGGGGCTAAATACTAAATACTCAAACTCCAGCATCTTACAGAATAAGGGACACAGCGCTGGAAACAGCAGGTCTGACACTGGCTTGTGCTGCCCTCAGCAAGGGAGGCATAACCTATGTGACAGGTTCTCTTTAAGTAGCCTAGTCAAGTGGATCTAGCCCAAATGAGACAAATAGTTGTTATTTACAAGTTGTATATAAAGGCTTATGGCTGTATCCGAAGCTGAATGAACTTTAATATGCTAAACAGGCAGAAGGCAAAGTACTATATTATTACCCACTATGCCTAGACATTCACTATCTGACACACAACAACTGAGTACTCTAAAACTGAAAGATAGGTGCTAGTAAGGCATTCAACTTTTGGCACATATTTCACTTAGGTTTAAAACACACTGTTTCCGCACCAAAAAATGCGTGCGAAAAACACATCTGAAGAATCCCACAGATTTGTATGAAACAAGCAACGACTGGGCACTTTCCACGCAAAAAAAGTTTTATGAGCTAGAACACAGATTAGCCCCATTTGGTAAAAATAATACGCGCCTTAAGACAGAAGTCAAATACATTGCACAATCCTGAGATTTACCTTCGCATTTCTGCTTTTAAAAGAGATTTCCCACTACAAAAATTAGCTTGTGTATGGACAGGGAATTGAAGACTCTTTCTAAATACATTACTCTTTTGATTTTACTTTAGTCATTAGATTAAGAGAGATTTGATCTCCTCTGAGTGTACACATGTTTTTATAGTTACCTGAACATCAACTCCCTTCCTGATCAGATAGAGCAGGGAGTAAAGTCACCATTGTCAAAGAGCTCACTCTGGAGAAGACCAATTATCTCTAACAAGATCAGTTTTTGTTTACAGATAAGCAATTGTTTTCACTCCTCACAGCCCATGTAATTTTTTTATTTTTACATCTATCTAGACAAATGGGGGCTTTTATTTTGCTGGACAACATGAACTTTCCAATGGTGTTATTTACATTATCATAGAATTTTTTTGCAGTTTCCCAGTAATTCTA
>JAODAL010041780.1:0-35524 GCA_025379985.1 Phyllomedusa bahiana
GAGGTAGAGGTACGAGAAAAGGTGCTCCTTCCAGCGCTGGCGACAACACGCATGCCAGGGGGATCATCAGTTGGGGGCCCGTCGGCCCTGTATCGTGGGTGGGGCCCTGTGAATCTCAGTAAAAAACGCGTCGAAAAACTGTCCTTCAGTGGTTAAGCAACTGCATCCGCAGTTTCCTCTTCTTCCCGTCACGGCCACAAATGTCGTCATCAGACCCCTTTTTTTCCGGACTTTTAATCTGGGGGTCAGAAGGGTTTTAAATGGTTACTGCGGTCCGGGACAGTTTAGTCAAGTCAGTGAAAACAAAAATGGTGGTTAAAAGACTCCTTTTCCGGCTTTTTTTTTAAATCTGGGGGTCTGCAGGTTTGGGGCTCTGCTGGGGCCCCAGGACAGGTATATTTAAATGTCGTTCAAAAAAAATGGGGGTTGAAAGACTACTTTTTCCGGCATTTTTAATCTGTGGGTCAGCATTTTTAAGGGCCATGCTGCGGTCCAGGACGGGTTTGTCAATGTCCAGTTCAACTAAAGGTGGTTTTTAAAGCTCCTTTTTCCGGCATTTTTTTAATCGGGGGGTCAGAAAGGTTTAATGGTCAAATGTCCCCCAGGACGGGACAGTATATGTCCAGTGAAACAAAAATGGTGGGAAAAGACCCCTTTTTTCCGGCATTTTTAATCTGGGGGTCAAAAAGGTTTTAAAATGTCATTGCGGTCCAGGACAGTTCTAGAAATGTCCAGTTAACTAAAATGGTGGAAAAAAGGGATCCCTTTTTCCGGCACTTTTTAATCTGGGGGACAGACAGGTTTTAAGGGTATGTGCGGCCCAGGACGGGGTTTGTCAATGTCCTTTCAAAAAATGGGGGTTCAAAGATACTTTTTTCGGCATTTTTTTAATTGTGGGTCATCAGGTTTTTAGGGTCAGCTGGTTCCAGGACAGGGATATTCAATGCCCAGTTAAAGTAAATGTGGTTCAAAAAATACTGCCTTCGGCATTTTTTAAATTTTGGGGTGTGCAGGTTTAAGGGTCAGCTGTGGTACAAGAAGGGATAGTGAATGGGGGTGTGAATTTTTTTCGTGGCTTTAAAGCCTAGTGTTGTGCTAAGGTGCGGATCCATTTGACTGTTGTGGGTGTTTAAATTCAGTTCTCAGCCCTGTTTGGGTGTAAGAATGAAGGTGTTGTTGCTCTCCCATAGACTTTGATGGTCATCGCTCATAATCGACTGCTCACTATCGAAAAACCTTATCAATGGTGGCCGACTATCGACTATCGCTCGATGTCGATAGCCAACGTAATCGCTCAACACTACTTACCACATCACTAGGCACAAGCATTATCGTTTTCCATGGGCCAGAGAGCACATACACTAAACAAGAGAGCAGTCGTTCTCAGTGATGTTCAGTGATGGAAATCGATTCAGACTTGGTCTCATGTATATTCTGTTGTAGGAAGGAGAAGACTAGCGCTCGGAGAGAAAAATCTAAGACCACCTGGGTAAGTTAAACCACTAGAGTGGTGTCTTAGTTTATTTTATATAAGTAAAACAACGCGTTTCACCGGCATTCCAAACCGGCTTCCTCAGGTAACAAACAAAAATACACGTGCAGCGGTTATAAAGAAACCGCGAAATGAAAGTGAGACTATGACATCACAATGGATACAAATAGAAACATTGTAAAAAACAAGCATTGCGCAGTAAATAGCAGTCTGCCACAATTGTTAGAAAAACTCACATTATATCAAGGAAAGAAAACAAATTGGATGTCGTTATAAAGAATAATACAAAACGTACATTCATAATTGACCAAAATTAAAAATAAATTTAAAATAACCTGATAAAATCGAACTAATTTAATATATTCAAAGTAATTTAAAACACTAATTCCTGGAGCTCATTCAGACCATTGGGAATTACTGTATTTAGTCTAAAAATCTCTAGTATGATGGGACCAGTAGTCAGGAGAAAAGAACGTTTATATAATCAAACTAATATGACTTGTGATGATAGGAGAAAACGACTCTCCTCCTCAGATTATACTAAATCCACACGTTATTTTCCTAAGAGTAATTCTTACAGGTGAACATCAGTAACATCTAAACCCCAAAAAAATAAAAACAAAGATAAAAGTAAGTTTCTTTTGAAAAATCAAGCAAATCCATCACTTATATTACAAAATTCAGGAGAGAAAAATAATTCAGCTAATCTCTCTCTTATCTCTAACGACTCAGTATATTTATCCCCCCCTACGCCCTCATTAGGAGTCACACATTTCACTTTCAGTATTGGTTTAACAGACGATAATTTAATTTTTTCTGGATCCTCTACGATAATTTCTACACTCCCTTGTGCACAAATTCCACAGGTGATTCCTCAAAACAAAACTAATGAGATGGAGAAAGATTCACCTTTTTTAGAGATGAGCCAGACACCCAACACTCCAATCTTACAACACACTGTAGAGGAATTTCTGGTCACTCAGATATTATCCTCAGCCAGAAAAAGAAAATTTTCAGGAGGGGCTGTAGAGGAGGACGAAGTCGTCTCAGATATCAATCTCGAAACAATAATAAAAAAAGACAAAAGAGAAATTTAGACACTGATCATAGTCTGGTTAAAATATTTAATTTATCGAGTTATACTTTAAATGAAATTGAAATTAGTATCCTCCAGAAAGGATTAAATTTTTGCACAGATAGCAATATAGATCAGTTTACATTGTTCAAAGATGTACATAAATTTATTCGAAAATTAACACTGAGTCGTCATTTTATCAAACAAAAACAATCAGATATAGTAGAAAAACAAAAAATATCTGTTTCAGACCAACACTGCCCTCTAGAGTTAGTCTCTAGTATAACAGGTAGACAATCTATTGTAAAACCAAAGTCTAAATTCTATCCAGTTTGGTCACAAGGCAGTCATATAGGTGTGTTTATGGATTTAATATTAAAAGATCTTAGTTCTCTGAAAATTAAACCTTTAATTCATTCCAATTTGTCCCTAAAAGAAAGAATATCTTTAAAAAATCTTTCTAATAATGAAGAGATTGTTATTCGTCCCGCTGATAAAGGGGGTGGGATTGTGGTATTAAATTTTTCTGAATATAAACAAGAATCCCAGAGGATACTACAAGATCCCTATTATTATGAATTGGTTACAGAAAGTTCCTATGTCCAACTTAAAAATATTTTTGAATCCTTTTTAAATGAATCTGTGGATAATGAAGTTATAGATAAGAAAGAAAAACAATTTTTGTGGAATCCATCACCAAGTGTACCACACTTTTATTATTTACCCAAAGTCCATAAGGACCCTATTAACCCTCCGGGAAGACCGATTATTTCGGGTGTCAATTCTATTCTTTCTAATTTGTCGCACTATTTAGACTTATATTTTCACCCTATTGTGAGTAGTCTACCTAGTTTCTTAAAGGACTCCGATAGTTTATTGCGAGATTTGATTGGTTTTCCATGGGATAGTGAACTGTCATTTGTTACTCTGGATGTAAATTCACTTTATTCAAATATACGTCATGACTTAGGTATTGCAGCAGCTCAATTTTATCTTGATGAGAAAACGGAATTTTCTATACCTTTTAAAAAAATTTAATTGAAGGTCTTAAGCTCATTCTCAACAATAATTTTTTTGAATTTGGCACCTCCCACTACCACCAAAAAGTTGGGACTGCCATGGGAACTCGAGTAGCGCCATCTTACGCGAATCTTTTTATGGGCCATTTTGACTCCACATACATTTTATCAGATTATAATCCATGCTTTTCTAATATTTTATATTATAAGCGTTATATAGATGACCTGTTTTTTATTTGGCGTGGTCCAACAGAATCGATTGAGACTTTTGTTACATTTCTTAACCAAAATTCTTGTGGGATAAGTTTTACCATGATGCATAATAATCAGGAAATTGTCTTTTTAGATTTGCTTGTATATGTAGAAAATTTTGTTATAAAATCAAAGAATGCATTTAAGTCTTGTGACTCTAATGGGTACCTCCAATTCTCTAGCAATCACCAAAGGAAATGGGTACGTAATATACCCTATGGCCAGTTCAGGAGGATTAGAAAAAATTGTACGAGTGAAAAAATCTTTGAAGAACAGGCTAATCATCTTTCTAAAACATTTATGAAAAAAGGTTTTCCTAGGGAGTTAATAAAGTCAGCAAAAAATAGAGCTCTCTCACATACCCAACAAGATTATTTGTTTGATCAGTCCAAAGTAAGCATTGAGAATACTGGTAAAAACACAACAAAAAATATAATTAAAAATAATCTCAATTTTATTACCACATTTAATACTTATCATCAGGATATCTATATGTTATTAAAGAAACATTGGGAAATACTATTGCTTGACCCTATTTTGAAACCTATTCTTCCTGCTAAACCACAGATTATTTATAGGAGAGCAAAAAACAATTAAAAATATAGTTGCTCCCTCCCGACTAAAACAACTTATGCAGAATGAACCCGGAGCTATAGCAGGGTCTGGCTCTACAGGCGTCATTGCTTGCAAACATGCTTGCAATATTATTACACAGAGTGATAAATTTCATTCACAGGTTACCGGAGAACAATTTAGAATTAAAACGCACTTGTCTTGCAACAGTACTTTTGTTGTATATTTAATAACCTGTCATTGCGGTTTGCAATATATTGGTAAAACCAGTATGAAATTATCCAAGCGTTTAAATAATCATCGGTATAACATTAAACACAATAAACTGATACACAGTTTACCTAAACATTTTTTTAATGTACATACAAATGAAATAGTTATATTTAACATCCAGCCGATTGAACAAATCCCTTTAAATACTCCTAATAGAGGACAGGTTTTGAGCGAGAGGGAGTTTTATTTGTTTTTTCGACTAAATACAGTAGTTCCCAATGGTCTGAATGAGCTCCAGGAATTAGTGTTTTAAATTACTTTGAATATATTAAATTAGTTCGATTTTATCAGGTTATTTTAATTTTATTTTTAATGTTGGTCATTTATGAATGTCCGTTTTGTATTATTCTTTATAACGACATCCAATTTGTTTTCTTTCCTTGATATAATGTTGAGTTTTTTTCTAACTATTGTGGCAGACTGCTATTTACTGCGCAATGCTTGTTTTTTACAATGTTTCTATTTGTATCCATTGTGATGTCATAGTCTCACTTTCATTTCGCGGTTTCTTTATAACCGCTGCACGTGTATTTTTGTTTGTTACCTGAGGAAGCTGGTTTGGAATGCCGGTGAAACGCGTTGTTTTACTTATCTAAAATAAACTAAGACACCACTCTAGTGGTTTAACTTACCCAGGTGGTCTTAGATTTTTCTCTCCGAGCGCTAGTCTTCTCCTTCCTACAACAGAATATACATTTCTACCGTGGATCCTCAGCGCAGAGTGTATCCTCGAGAGTGGAGAGTCCGACGGCAGCTGACAGACGGGGAACCTGGGACTATATTGATATATCGATCTATGCTGGATATATGAGTTGTACCATTTTGTACAACTCCAAAAGGTGAGCGGCCCATATTATACCTTTGGGGGCGTCTTGTTAGTTATTCCACTTGATTGCGCTCTCCCTTATATCCTCTCTAGCGATATCACAGACTTGGTCTCATGATATCATGAGCAGAAGTGATGGCTGCCAACGATGCTGGAGACATCAAGGAGAGCGCTATGCATCAGCCAGGTCAGGCACCCTTGCCAGTCAACAGTGTATGATGCCAAAGGACATCCACTTCTTTGCCTTTCTGTGACTCTTCCAGTCTCTTTGTATCTCTGTTACAACCTGCTGATGACATTCTTTGACACTCTAAGCTCAGTCGCCTCTTCTATCTTGAAGCCTCGCAATGGTGAGATACTGTTGATCAATTGTAGGGTGTTGTCTTGGTTTCATGATGTCAAAATGTTTACAGCATGATGAGACGGACTGTTTAAATCACACTTCAAATTCATCCCCTATATTTTTGTGGCGATTCAGGATCAAACACTGGTTGTGAATTGTGGCAAAAAGTATTGAAACATTGAACATGTGCATTCTGAAGTTAAGAAATGGTCTCATTTAGTTCATCTAAAAAAAATTCAACCAAAAGCCAAATATCCCTAACTTTTTGTGAGTAGTGTATACCAAGTAAGGACATTTAACTGAGAATCAGTGATGCTTAGAATAAAATTCCAGAAAAGAAGGAATAATATGGGTTTAGATTAGAAGGACCATGTAGTCTTTTTTGCCCATAAATCTGTGCCTACGAGGCAATCCTCTGTGAGCTAAACAACTTGGAGACCAGACTGATTAATTTAGCAAACATTGGGGCACATTTAAGGGCAGTGTGCCCCTAAAATCTGGCACATATGTCATGAGCCACAATATTATGGTGTTAAATATGGAGGAGTAAGATGCGCTAAGTGTATAAAGGCTTAAAGGGGTTGTCTCACTACAAAGATTAGCTTTCAACATGTATGGAACACTAAATGAAGACATTTTCCAAATATATTGCATTTCTTCATTTTTTTTTGTTGAGGAGCTACAAATGATTTTATCACCTTTCCAGGGCTTTCAGGTTTCTCTAGTTAATGACCTGTTTGCTTGTTCTCCCCTGCTGTTTGTCTTATCTGATAACAGGGAGTGACGTAATCAAACTGGTTACAGCACAGAACTGCTGGCAGCCTGAGAGCTTGTGTGTTAGCTGATCTTTCAAACAAAGGACACTAATTACTACTGTTTACTTTAGCTCTGAAGCTTCTCTGGACCTGGATTGTTTATCTAATCTAGACTAATTAGATGAAGTCTGAATACACAGAGCTCATATGCTAATTACAGACATCTTGACCAGGAAGTGACAGGATGTATGAATGAAAGAACGCTGCTGACTCTATGAAACAGTAAGATGAGACAACCCCTTTAATACATTTTCCACATTTTTCGATGTCTGTGCACGTCTTAAAAAAGAATAATCTAGAGACTTCCGGTTCCTATGCCACCATGTGATGCAGTGTGCCCGAGGAGCTCCGTGGAGATCGTGGCTAGAACCAGCAAAAACAGACTACCAGCTAATCTATACCAGCGACAACCGACTTGGGAAGCTGCAAGTCTCCTCCATAACAGGGTGCATGGAACACCTCGGATCAGAGTAGAGGCGACAGACTGAGAGCGGGAGCGCATGGAACTCCTGCCCTCTCAGGTAGCTTTGGGCGCCCAGCTGACTCCTGGAGCATGGGACACATCACCAGTCAGAGAGGGAAAACAAGCTCTGTCCCCACAGACTAAGTACCGGCAGCATTTTGTCAAGGTGAGGGTGTCTTGCTAAGCTCCTTTTAGTGCCTTCAGCACTCTTTCATATACCGCACTCTCATCACAAAGGAGGAGAGCTCCATAAGAAATAACAGCCCTAGCTTCACAGTGAAAGTGCCACCTACTTAAACTACACATTGCTCTTGTAAGGTTGCCCTATATACCTGGACTATTCAGTATTAACAGGTGTAAACTGAATCCATAACCCATGAGCTTTAGTGGCGGGAAAGCAACCTATTCACAGGAGCCGTCTTGGGAAAATCTGACTGTGAGGCGACGAGCACACACAGGACCGATTATTTCCATTACACATATTATGTGCAGAAGGTGTTTGCTGATACCTAGTGGCCTCTCCTAAAATAGCAACAGCTGCTGTTCTCAGCTTCAGTACAAACACTGTTGAAGTGGCAAGCTCTACTCTGAAAATCCTCTCACTGCAAAATATCAAATAATTATCTACATCCACAATATAAACTCAGGAAGTGGATGTATCGATACCTCCTGCGCAGTGGACAAAACAATCCAACTCTAGAGTCACAACAATCTTTTTTTAAAAATTGTGTTGGAAACGAAGTTTCAAAAGGCCCCCCCACCCCCACCACTGGGCCCTTTGAAAAAAGAAAGCCCCTTTCAACCGGGAAAGCCCACCATTCACCGTCTCTAACAACTAGCTATGGAGGTAGCAAAGTTCATAGCACACAACCTACATGCAACGGTTGAAAAGGGTTTTAATAAAAGCGCCCTTTGCTTTAAGCTACAAAAAAAAAAGTCAAAGGGAAAAGGGGGGGTTAGATGAGCTTGATTTTTAAAGGTGAATAAAATCAGGGGTGGAAATTATCTTTTTTTCCATCCTTTTCCCAAAATTAATGCCTCCTCTAAATTTTTTTTGGGTTATTCAGCTGTCGAACAGGGGGAGTTCGAGAAATTTAAACCCACTCCTTCCTTTTGGGACTTTAGATCTTTTTTTAATACAGAAAAATTACATTCCTAGAATTTTTTAAATTTCACATGACTTTTCTTTTTCAAAAAATTTGATTTTTTTAATTGGCGGTGCTAAAGACAAGTTAAATTTGCAATGTACGTATGAAGCTTTGCTGTTTATGCACTTTCCCAAACTTTTTTCCTCTGTATCATCTGGGGGGGGGAAAGGGCCTTAAAATCCTTGCTTTTAGCAGCACTGATCTGTCTAAAGGGAAAAAAGCTTTTGGGGAGAGGTATTGATATTTTAAAAAAATTTATCTGATGAGCTTAATAAAATGTAAGGATAAACGGACTTTTGATTTTTTCCCCTTTTAAAATTTAAAATTGACGTCCCCCAAAAAAAAATCAAAATTTCTGTTCAAACGCCCCCCCCTTGGCGTAAATGATGATTGATGCCCCTTTCCCAAAAACTGACCCAATAAGGGAAAAAGGTCACTCTCCTTGGGACGCAGGGTGAACAGGTGGAGGGGGGGTAGAACCCATTGAAACCACTGTCAGGCTTGCTCCAAGGGGCCAAACCCAAAGAAACCCCCAGCCCTTCGCAGGCCTTTGATGGAAAGGTTGAAAGTTGGCCAACAAACCCCCGGGTTGCCACCTCGAGCACCCCCGGGCCCTTAGGCATCAAAGGAGGGTTTACAATTCTTTAAAACTTAAATGATTCTGGAAATCATGAGGGAAAGGGGGGGCGCTTAATTGTTTCCCATACCTTGAAAGGGGCCATCCGGGTTTTAAATTATAAAACCCTTGTTGATTATAATATTATAATTTCCCCAGGCCACACTTTTGTTGATTGTTATCTGGGGGTAATTTTGTTAAAACCTGCTTTGACCTGTTTCCCTAGTTTGGGAATTCTTTCGGGGCACCTCCTTGGTTGTCCCCTTGCATTTTTACACACATCCGGGACTAGACAAAAAATTGAAAGGTTTTGGGAAAAAAGTTCAAAATGACTTTTTGGGTCGCAGTCTCTTTTTTTGCAGGGGTAAAGCATCCCAATGGGTGGGTTTTCCCTTTCCAATTTCATGGGGTTTGGGAGAAAACCGGGTACTTGGTATGGTCAAATCTGGGCCCCAAAGAAAATTCTCTGCCCGGGTTTCTGCCCCCCCAAAACCAAAGAAAACCACATTGTAGCTTTGATCAGAGTATGGATTGGAAGGGAAAACCATTTTGGGAAATGGATTAGTTTAAATTTATTACACGTTTTAAAAACATTTTTTCACAAGGCTTTTCTTTCCCCTGAAATAAACTGCGTGGGGGTTTCCCCCCCAAATTTGGGCGGGTCTAAGAATACTATTCCTGGGAGTGGGACCAGGGGGGCATTTTTGGGGTTTTCCCGGGACAGAATAAAATGCAAGGGGTTGGATTGGGGGCCAGGGAAAATTTGTTTATTTATAGCTTTCAGTTTTTGTTCTTCGGGTTTTGGGGGTTATTCTTTCCACTTTTCTGTTTTAAAAATTTTCGGGTTTGGGGGGGGGTTTTGGCAGGTGGGAGGCCCAGCCCCTACTAGTTTCCCAAAGGTCTCTGGTTACTTCTGAGGAAGGCAGGTGGGTATTTCACATTTAAAAACCTCAGGGATCCCAAATCTGAAATATAATTCAGTCAATAGTTTCTTCACGGGGGGGTTCCGGCAGTCATGTTCTTTAACTGGGTGGGCTTTCAGGTTTTCCTGGGGAATACCCACCATACTGGGAAACATACTTTTTATTTTCCATCTTGGGTAATTCAATTTTGTTCAATCTGGATGTGAGAGGTTTTATGGGGGTTTAAAGCCAAAGGTTTTCCTTTGGTGTTGGCACCCCCCCCCCCAAAGGGTTCCTCGGGTTTAAAATTTTTTTCATTTTTTTTTTAAAAAACTTCTAGATGGCTAAAGTGTTAAAAATTTGGGATTCGGGGTTTGTAGGTATATCTTGTTGATTGAAAAAATTCATCTGGTTATTTCCCTCTTTTGGTTGTAGCATGGCCCATTGTACTACGGGCGGGAATTTAATGCCCTTGGTAAACAAAGTCTATTGTCTTTTCCTTTTATAATCCACCCTTGGTGTATCTCTGTTTCCCAAATTTTCCCCCAAACCCTTTTCCCTTTCCTTGGGGGTTTTTCGAGTTTTTTTTGAGTTTGTCCTAAAAGGGTTTTAACCCCTGGATTCTTGCATTTTGGCCCTTGGTTCTTTTTTCTTTTCCTTCTATTTTTTCCCTTCTTCTTTTTCTTCTCAGCTTTTTTTCCCCTTCTTTCTTCTCCCCATTCTCCTTCTTTCTTCTCCCCAATCTCTTTCTTTTTTCACATTCCTTTTTTTCTTCTCACCTTTCCTTCTTTCTTCTCCTTCCCCTTCCCCTTTTCCCCCCCCCCCCCCAAATTTTTAAAAGCCACTCCTGCTTCCTCTCGAATCTTGGGAAAAAGGCTGGGGCCCTTTGCCCCCCAAGTCTGCTCTTTTGGTCCCTTTATTCCCAATGTCTCTTTTTTCCATGGGCTTTATCTTAAAAATTGGCCACTTGAGCGGGCCCAATTGGAGAGATGAAATCGGGAGTCTAAATTGGCTTCTTGATTCTTGAGGGCCGTTCCATTTAGCTGTTGGAAACCTCGCGGGGGCCCACTTCGGGCCCAAATTCAGGGGCACTCGGGTACACTTTGGACTGAGTCGGTATTTTTTATGTTAAAGGTTTCCCCTTGGCCCGTTTACAAGTTTCCGTTACACCCCGATTTCCCACCTTCTTGGGCTGGCATTCTCGAAGGTAAAGATGCAGCCTTCCGGTTTTTTGGAAAAGGTAACCCACAGCAAACCCTGTATGGAATCGTCTTGATCTCCCCATATTGGTCCAAACTGTGAAAAAGAAAAAGTCTGGGTTTTTCCAATTTGGTTGGGAGAGACAGTAGGAAGATGGGGGTTTCAGCCTCCATTTTTTTCAAAACGTCATGAAGAGGTTCATCCCCGGCAGGGCTGGTCTTCATCTGTGGTAGACTGATTTTTATTTCATCTTCCCCCCTTGAGAGAGGGAAAACAGAGTGGTGGGTTGAGGGGGAGTTCATCCCCTTCAAAATGACATTTTTAGGATTTTGTAATGGGCATTGTTTTTAGGAGATGGCCTGTTTTTCTGGATGAGGTTTTTGCGACGTTTTAAAGGAAACCCCTTTTAGATCATGATGAGCCAAAAAATTGACCGGATGGCCTGGGAAATTTTGTCTTTTGGGTTTTTTTAGAAGAACTTGGGGCGCAAAGGGCCGCTCTGAGGCAAGTAGGGGCAGCCCGGCAACAAGATCTAAAATTGCAAGAATAGTATCCAAGGGCGTCTCATACGTTTTTCCTTTTTTTGTGTCAAAAACTTTTAGAAGCGTTTTTTCCCTAGTCTTCAAATTGGAGAAGTTGAAAGGCTGTGAGTAGTCCCTAAATTTCCCCGAGCCCGGGGTTGTAGGATAAAAAAATTTTTTTCCCGGGGGTTTTAAAAAAACTTTGTGCCTCAAGTGAGATTTTATTGGTGTAAATAATTTCCCTTGAAAGAATTAATTTTAAAAATTGATAAGGGCTGGAGGCCCTTGGGTATCCATTGGGCAACAGAAAAAGGGTGGGGTCCCAGGGAAAACCCTTGGGAAATTGGGTTTTTGATTGTTGGGTGAAGAAATGAGCATCACAGCTTTTTTCCCATCATCGGGGAAGGTGTTTGGTACCCTGTGATATGCAAATTAAACCCAGGAAAAAACCACTTTTTTTGAAAAACCCCTTGGAGCTTGGGCTGTTTGGGCTTTGCAGGTTTTTTGATGTAAATTTTTGAAGAAGGGCTAAAGAGGGTTGAAATTTTCAAATTGGAAAATCAGGTGCACCCCAAGGGGGAAAATTTTAAAATTTGTTTCCCGCAGGGGTTGAGTCAAAATGGTTGGGTGGGGTTTTTGTGCCCCTTTGAAGCATCCTGTCCCCGGTGGGCGGAGTTTCCACGATAAGTGAAAGCAAAAGGGTTTGCCCGTCCTTGTGTAGTGGGGGCAATGGGAAAAAAGTTTTTGCAGGGAAAACCCTGCCCGTGAAGTTTGGCAGTTGGGAAAAAGGTACTTGGCTGAGAAGAAAAATGAGCTTTTGGGGGCCCAGGGGGTTTTCTTTAAACCGTGGGCAGTAATGGGTGATCCTGGGTCCCGAAACCCCAAAAGGTATTTTTTGGAAGGGGTTTACCATGGATAACTTTTTGTGGTCAGGGGGGAAACCCAGGGGCCCGGGGGAATTGCAGTGGTTGAGTACCCCCCTATCGGGGAAAGTTTGGGGTTTTTGATTTCCCGAGATTGTTCTTGTCATGCTTAAAGGGTTTTTGAGGCAAAACGAGGCGGGGTTTGCACCCTCTTTAAAAAAGGGCATGTACAGGTGAGATGGAAGGATGCCGACATCATCAGGACCTTTAGGACCCAAAAATTCAGGAGGGGACTTGGGTCAAAAGGTTTTGGGTGTTGCTTTATGTGGATTAAAAAATGTGAAGCGCAAGGAAAAAAGCTTGTAGGTTCATGTGAAATTGGAGTATTGTTGTCCAAAAAACATTCCCCGAAGAAAAATTTTATCTTTTAGTAGCAATTAAACGTTTTTAGAAGATCAAACTTCAAGAAAATTTGTTTGGGGAAGAAAGGGGAGATAAATAGTCTAGGGAGGAGTCCAAAGATGGGCCAAATTTTGGGACAGGGTTTGGTTAAGCAAGTCTGGGTTTGGTTGTTTCCCTCCACCCTTTAAAGCATGAAATGTAGTCAGGAAAAAAGTATGACGTCTGGTGGGAAAGTCAAAAAGTTTCCAGGGGAAACCGGATTGGCTGCCCCAGTGGGCTTCAAGGAAAGGAGGTTTGGGGGCCCTTAATTTGAAAATTGAGGTCATCACGGTACGAATGAAATAACGTGAGTTCTTGAAGCATTGAGAAAACGGGTTTTGCTTTGGTTTGCGGGGAAAACCCTAGGTTTGCCGGGGGGGACGTTAGGAGGGGTTCTTGAGGTTGGAAAGGGCAGATAAAATGGGATCTTGAGGGGTATTTAGTTGGTTATGACTATGGGTTTAAAATTGGGGAAAAAGACCTCCAATTTAAAAGGATTTTTATTTAGGGGCTGAGTTCTGGGGTTTGTGTTTGTTGGTTGATTTTGACAGTTAAAGCCCAAAACTTGATACGAGGGGTTTAAATTGATTTTTTTGCTTGAGGGTTTTTGCGGGGAGTTTCTGTCCTTTTGGGTTTCAAAATTTTCCTTTTTTTCATCCGGCTTTAGTGTGGGATGCCTATGATATGTCCGGTGGTTGCAGTTTAAAAAAAAGGGTTTTTTGGGTTCGGCCTAGTCCCCCGCTTTAAAGGGGTGTGTAGGGTTTTTAATTTGAGGCCCAAAATTTTTTTGGGGGGCGCCCCTTTTTGGGGGGTTTTCTGCTGTTTGGGGCAATTTTAGGTGCCTGAAATAGGGATTGGGTAGGGGCGGCCCCTTTTTTGTTTATTTTGTGTGTAGGGGGGTTTTTTGTCCTTCATATTGGGTTTTTTTTTTTGATTTTTTCGGTTTTACCTGGATAGGTTTTTTTTTTAAAAAAAAAATTAAAAAATTTAAAAGTTATTTTTTAAAGGGGAAATTTTGTTTTTTTTTGGGGAATTTTTTTAAAATTTATCAAATTTCCTTATTTTTTGATACGGGGAAAATTTTTTGGGAATCTTTTATTCCTTTAAGAAACCTTTTTTTAACTTTTTGGGATAAATTCAGCCCTGGGGCCATCAAAAAACACTTTTCCTTTAGCAATGGAGAGTTTTTAAATTTCCCGGGGAAAAACCTTTGAAATTTTTTTGCTTGATTATTTCAAAGCCCCAAAAAAGGGTTTAAGTAAACCATAACAAACCCGTTAAAAAGAGGTTTCTGTGAGTTTTTAGTGTTCATTTTAAAACCCATGGGCCGGGAATAAGGCAGACATTCGGTAAAAAAAAAATTCTCCAGGGAATTCAGTGGGACTCTGGGGTAGAATTAAAGAATTGACTAAAGGCCCCCACCCAAGCTTCCTTTTTTTTTTTCCGAAAGAAAAAAGGGACGACAGCAGAACTTTTCCCGGGTAGATGATAAGCACTTATGCCCTCAACTGTTTTTTTTAAAGGGCCGTTTGATGATTGGGCCCAAAAAAAGGTTAATCCCCCCTTTGTTTTGCGGCAAAACATGGTTAGATCTTTCCCAAGGGGCCAAAATTTGGGTCTTTCTTTTATCTGGTTGAAGCCCCCCGGTAAAATCCCCATAAGGGTTTTTCTCGGGGTCGGGTTTTTTGGGGGTTCAGTAATTATTGACTTGTTCGGGGTGAAAAAGGCCCACTTTAGTTTGGGGTTGCCCTTTGGGAAAATTGTGGCTGGCCCGTGAGGGGATGAGAAGGTAAAACCCGGCAGAAAAAAAGGAATCCAGGGGCTGAGGAGGTGATGGTGGAGGTGATGGTGCTCCCAAAAAGTGGGGAAAAGGGTAAAATAATGACCCTGGTTTGGGGGGTGGAGGGAAATTGGGTGTGGGGTTGCGGGGGGGGAACTGAAGTTTTTACTCCTGAGTAAAGGTGAATTTGCCCGGGGAGATTTTAGGGGTTTTTGAGTAAGGGGGGAAAACAATGTGGGTCTTCAGACTTTTGGCCCAAAAAGGGTCGGGTTAGTAAAACTATCTGTATTTCCCCGTCCCGAAAAAAAAAAAATTGGCTTGTCCCAAGAAATTTGCAGTGATAGGCCTGTACACATGCCTTTGGTGGGAACCCCAAAGATCCCAAAGAAAAAAATTAGGGGTAGGGAAACAGCGTTTTCCAAAATTGTTCCCCTTTGGGCCCACTTCAAGTACGTTAGGTTATAGTTTGTTTCAGCAGTAAACAAAATTGTCATGGGATACGTTTTTATATAGGGGGTCCCTAACAGCATGGAAAATGTAATAAATTTTAACCCTATACAGGTAACCGGGAAAAAAGGAAAACGCCCCCAAAAAGAACGGAACAAAAGTCGCACGGGCTTGCTGTATCTCCCCCCCGTTTTAAAACAATTAGTGCCGCTAGGGCCCCCACGATGCCGCAGTGGCCTTTGCAGGATTGACAAGTCCCGGGTAGTATCCTGAAAAAAACCATGCCCCCCCCCAATGAAGGAAAAGTGGTGTTTTTTGCCCAAATTGGGGAAAATAAACCGTACAAATTTCAGGTGATTTGGATTCATTTTTGGGTTTCCAGATATTCCCCCAAAGGGTTAAAGTATTTGGGTCCAACGGGGGGACGTTTTTTTTCCCCGTGGGTTGGGAAAATGAAAGGCCCCTGTGGGCAATACCCCCAAAGGGAAAGGGTAAAGCGGGGGGGAAGAGGTAAATGGGGTTCCTTTTCCCAGAGCAGCGGGTGTGAGTGCTGGGGGAAAGCAATTTAGGAAAAAACTGGAGTCCTTTAATTTGGGGGGCTTTAATGTGGGGTCCGGGGCCCCCTGTAGAAATGGAACATTGGCCCTTTCCCCCCCGTTTCCTCCCCCGGGTTAGAAGGGGAAAATTTAGAAAAAGCGGCAATAGATGGAGGAGGGGGGCCCTTTAGAAGCAGTAAGCAAAGGAAAAAGTGGTTTTGGTGGCTGGTGGGGGGGTTTTTGTTTTGTGATGTTGAAAGGGTGTGTGGAAAAGGGACTTTTTCACACACATTTTGATATCAATGTTTACATTAGAATAAAAAAGGTGAATTCACGGGGGAGAGGTGGAAGTGGGAATTTTTACTGGGTTAAAAGGATGGCTTCTGTTCAACTTTCAACCCAAAATTTCCGGTTCTTTTTTGGGTTTTCTTTGGACTACAAATATGGCCACAAAAAGTGGAAAGGGCGGGTTTGGTTTTGCCTTTTGGTGCCCGAGGTGTTTTGGACTTCATTTTAAAAAGGGTACAAAAATAAAGGGAGGTTCCCCGGAATGGGAGCTGAGGGGAAGAAAAACCGGGGGGGGGCAGGGGGGTAAGGTAATACAAAGGGGTGATTAGTGTTTTTTCCCCCCCAAAAATCTATGCAACTTTCAGCGTTTTGGAAAATTTTATGGGCGCCCGCCCAGCCAAATTGAAAGTCCCTTTCAAGGCGGGAGCTCGCCTTTATACATATGCATTCTTCAAACCTTTTTTATTTTTTACATTCGTTTTTAATGTAATTATACTTTTTCCAGTGGGTGTCTCCCCCCGTTTTAGCTTGTAATCTCTGTGGATTTTAAAAGCATTTTTCACAGAAGTTTTTATTAACTTTTTTTCTCAAATCTTTTTATATTTTACTACTTTTCTCTTCGATCAAACTACTCGACTGCACCTTTTTTTCCCGAGCGCTAAAAATTTCCCGTACGCCATAGAGCCGGGGGGGAAGGGAAAATGAAAATGCGAGCCCCCACACCTTTCAACCCCCCAAAAAGCTGTGAGCTGAAAATAAAACTCAGCTTTTTAAGTCTTGAAATGCCCCCCAAAATTCAGCTCGAGCTAAGATAACTAACAGATAACTAATGAAGTAATGACACAGATTAAGTATATTTTTTTCCTAACCCTTAATGCAGTTTTTAAACCCAAGTAAAAACAGTTTAAATTAACACAGTGGGATGTTTACATTTTCCGCCAAACATAACCCAACACTAATTAATTTTTTTCAGCTCCCTCCCCCCCCGGGGGAAAACCCCCCCCCAAACCAACCAGGCAAAGGTTTTAAAAAAAAGAAAAAAATTTTGGTGGAAAATAGTTTTTTTTGGAAAATTAATAGAATTTTTGTTATTAATTTTTTATTAAAGGGTTTTTTGGTAAAGGGTTTTATTATAAAAAGGTTTTTTTTTAGAAAAAGATATTTTTAATTTTAAAAATTATTATTTTTTAGAAATTATTTTTTATTTTTAAATTTTTATTGATATTAGGGGATATAAATTGATAAAAAGTTTGGTTGTAAAATTGTTTTTAATGTAAAGGGTTTTATATAAATTTTTTTTTCATCAGGCCCCCTCCTGTTTCACAATTTAAAATATACCGAAAGGGAAAAAAAACTATCCTCACGTATACTTTAAAAAGCAACAAGCAGGGGACATTTTAAATTGGTTTTAAATTCCCAAAGGGGTATACGCATATAAAATGCAAAAAAAGTACCAAGCACAAACCCGGGGGGCACACCTGAACGCTTACAAAAGGGCTTCCCCAAAAACCAAAAACCCTTTTAAATAGAATGTTCCGGGAAAAAAAATAAGTCACAGGGTTTTAAAAAAAAACTGCGCGAACTTAAACCTGTTTTCTGTGGGGTTGAAAAAAGGCCCCGTGATTTGGGCACTCCAGGACCGTACAGTCGTGGTTTTAAACGTCAAAAACCCCCCCCCATAGTTCCCCCTAGGGATTTTTAGAGCACGGGACCGACCCGTCAAAAATGAAAAAATCAGGTGTGGGAAAATTTTCTTTGTTCCCCTCCTTTATTCCCAAATTTAAAAGCCTTTCCCCTGAATTATATTGTTATTACAGCGTCGACAGCCGGAGTTTGAGAAATCGACCCCCCCCTTCTGTTTGGGGCATAGATCCCGTTTTTAAACACAGTAAAAATTTCATTCCAAAGAAATTTTAATCACATGACTATTCTTTTCACTACATGATTGTTTAATTGGGGGTCGCGGGGACAAGTTATAATTTGCATGTAGGGACGAAAAACATTAGTTATGAAAACATTCCCCAAAATCTCCTCTGTATTTATTTTGGGGGGATTGGAAGGCCCTTTAAAACTCTTGCTTTTTAGCAGAACCCGCAAACTGCCGAGGGAAAAAGAAAAGGGGTCCCCCTCCAAGAAGGTAAAAATACGACTTGGGGCAACCAAAATTCCCGAAGACCTCTTAAAGCAACCCGTAGGGGATCCCGACAAGAAACCTTTTTTCAATTTTTGGGCCTTTTGTCTGGGGGTGGGCAGAAGGGAAATGTGAGTAACAGCCGGGCAATACTTGACTCTCTATTTTGGTTAATCATATTGGCCCAAGCCTTCTCAATCTTGTTTAAGCATCTGTTTTCTTTAACCCAGATTAAGGGGGACATGTATGAAAACTGTCTTGGTCTAAGACTTTTCTTGTTGGCCATAGCAACCAATCAGCATTCCACTTTCATTTCATTTAGTGCTCTGAAGAAATGAAAGGGGAACCCTGATTGGTTGTTATGGGCAACAAAAAAAGTCTTAGACCAAGACAGTTTTCATATATGTCCCCCTTAGTTTCTGATGTATACTAACGTAATATCTTTATTCATGCTTATCGTCTAGGGAAACTTGGAGAGGCCGCAGGGTTTCTCCATTTGTTCATCGATTGAGCACTCTCTTACAGGGTGGGAAGAAGAGAGGTCAAATTGACGAGGGCTTAGCTTTTGGAATAACACCGGGAGGCCGAGCGATACGTCACTCAATCTTTTGATTTTCCAAGTCAAGGTTATTTGTTTTTTACTGTGTGTTATTTTATTTGTTTCTATTTGTTTTTTGAGATTGTAAAGGAGTTCTTCTTTACATCAAAGCCTTCGGTCTCATGAAGATTATTTCATGGAATGTCCCAGGTCTGACAAGCGGAGGATGGTCCTCTCTCACATGCGCCGTCTTCATCTGGATATAGTTTTACTCCAGGAGACGCACTTGATGGATGATGATTTCTTTAGAATCCGGAAGCTATGGGTGGGTGAGATCTATGGTACACCAGCGATACAAGGTAAAGCAGGCGTTTTGACGCTAATAAATAAAAACTTTTCGCATGGGGTAATCTCCCGTCATTCAGACTCAGAGGGGAGAGTATCCCATATGGGAGAATCACTGGACATTTATAACATATATAGGCTTAACACAGAAAACAAAGATTTTTTTCCATGCTCTAGAAATAAGGATGCGTAGCCAGAACTCAGATAGGATCATCATGTGGGGAGACTTCAACTCAGTAGTTTCTGTTACAGTTGATACAAGTAGGGAAGCCACTACCATCCATGCAACTAGATCTAGAACTAGAGACACGATTCTCCCTGGCTTTCTGGAGATTACAGATAGTGATGAGTGAATTGACAAAGTGGAATTCGTTTCGAATTTCAGGAAAAATTTGTTTCTGAACGAAGCCAAAGTTCATGGCGATGGTAATGAATCTAAAATGACCGTGAACACATGGCGTGACATGGGGCAAAGAACTGTGGGAGAAAGAAAAGAACACCCTCAATGACATGTGCAGACATGCAGCCAATCAGCAGCCAGCCAGCTTCTGTGATGTCACAGCCCTATAAATAGGGCAGGCATTTTACATTATGTCACTTGTCACTGTGTCTCTTATGCACACACATTTCTATGTAGCTGCACTAGATTGCACTCTGTGCAAAATACTTCTGATTTTAGATTTACTGTGGTGAAATACCTTTCAAATACACAGTGTGTGTGTCATATACACACATGTTCCTGAACTAGCATTTTTTTTTTATTTTTGGATATTGTTATCTGTGGAAAAGAGTTAATTTTTTCAGTTATTGTGGTGACATCTGTGTGAAATTCAGTTTGTGTATTTCTCACATACCCACATAACAAATCTAGACAGTTCAGTCCTTTGGGATATTGCTCTCTGTGGTAAAGAGTTATTTTTATTTCACTTATTGTGGTGATTCTGTTAAATGCTGATGCACATAGAGCCCCCCCCCCCCCTCCAAAAGAATGGAGAGGGTGTCGGCAGTCATTTTACGTCGACATTACTGATCATTTTGTCCTTCTTTTGATCCGTTAGTGTCCACTTTTAATCGGTCAATAATCTATCAGTATTGTATGCCAAAAAGAATAGGAGTTGTTCCAAAAGAGAGATAATAAGTAAATGGAATATTTGCCTGTCTTCTGTGTTTTGTATCCACTCCTGCTTTTGGCTACCTAATCATCAGACAATCCTGATGCAAACAAAGGACCATGTCATACTGGCCCTATAGCTTCTCCGAAGACACAATCGCTTGTGTTTGTCCTTTTCATTCCTTCTGACAAGGGGAAAACCAAATATAGTGGCAGTGTCATAGAGTGGTGGAGGGTAGAAACAGCATTAGGAAACCACAGGGTGGTCGAGTGAGAGATTGGTCAGCAGCATGAGTAGGCCACAGAGTGGCATAATGACAGATTGTGAAGGTGGTAGCAGCATGAGTAGGCCACAGAGTGGCACAATGACAGGTTGTGGAGGTGGCAGCAGCATGAGTAGTTTACAGAGTGGCACAATGATAGATTGTGGAGATGGCAGCAGCACGAGAAGGCCACAAATTGGCACAATTACACAGTGTGGAGGTGGTGGCAGCAACAGCAGCAGGCTGGAGAGTGGCACAATGGCATAATTTTAAGGTGGCGGCAGCTAGGTGACATAATGACGAGGTGGTGGCAGCAGCATCAAGTCAGAGAGTGACATGGTGACATAGCCTGGAGGTGACAGCAGCAGCATGAGGATACCTGAGTGGTGAGGTGGCAGCAGCATCAGAAGGCTACATAATGGCCCAGTAAAGAGTGGGGAGGTGGTTGGCAATACCAGTCCCTCATAAAGATGGTGGGTGGTTGAAAGAGCATCTGGCAGCAGATGTGTGGCATCAGGTGGGTGGCAACATCAGAATAGTAGCTGAGGCAGGTATCCAGAAGAATCCAGGGTTCACGGTCTGCTCCAGGTACCGCTGATGCTGCTGGTGAGTACCTTCCTCACTAGGCGGGTGAAGAAAGCTGCTCATCGACTCCAGAGTCAGGTTGCTGCTGATGAAGCTGGTACTGCTCTCCTCTTATCAGACTTTTCCTGTGCTTCCCCCAAACTCTAAAACTCACTGCCCCAACACTTCAGACTCTCCCCCACTCTAACTAGCCTCAAAGGTAACCTGAAAACCCATCTCTTCAGGATTTTCTAAAACCAACAATAACCCCGTTGCACTACTCCACCCCAAAAACATGTCTGCCCCTCACCTCCTGTCTCTTTCCTCCTTCCTTGTAGACTGTAAGCCCTTATGGGCAGGGCCCTCACTCCCTCTGGACCAATTGTTAGTTAGTTATTGTCACATTGTACTTGTTTGACCTATGTTATATATATAACCCCCTCAATTGTACAGCACTCTGGAACTAAGGGCGCTCTAAAATAATAATAATAATAATAATAATAATAATAATAATACTTCAGTTTGTACTCCATCTCAGCAGCTGAAAAGGCCCCCATTTTGGACCGAGCGAGGATCCAAGAGGGTGGAGAACCAGAAGTCATCCCTCTGCCGGATGGTGACTATTCGGCTGTCACTACCCAGGCAAATCAGCATGCAGTGGACCATCTGCGCAAGTGACTCTGAAGGACTCCCTGCCTCCATCTCCACTGTATACTGCCACGGTGTGTCTGGGTCATCTGCCTTTTCTTCCTCATCTCCCTCTACCTCCTCCGGCTGCTTTTGCTCCTCCTCTCCTGTCACCTGGTTAGAAAAACCACTCATTTCGCCAGACATTGCTTGTGCTCCAACGTCGTCCTTCCTCCAGTTCAGCCCCCACTGGACTCATGTGGCCGTGAGATGTAGTCGCCACATCTCCAGTCCTGTGACCAGACAGATTTTGCAACATCTGTTCCAGGATATGGAGCAGTGTGTTACGACAGGTAAAAGTGGATCCACTGGACCTACGCAAGAGATGGTGTAAGCCACACCAGGGCTTGTTGTTCTCTGTTTTTTCTCTGTTTTTCCCTGTTCATAGTTTCCTAGTTTCATAGTGCATGCAAAGTTTCCTGGCCATTTTTAGAATGTCTTGCAGACTTGAGGAACCGTTTGATAACCACATTAAACATGTGCGCCATGCAGGGCGTATGGCTCAGCCCTCCTCAGCACAGCACGGACACCATGTTGTTTCCATTGTCTGTCACCATGGTTCTGATCTTCAGTTGTCATGGAGAAAGTCAGGGATCGATTTCGTCTTTCATGACGCGGAGCAGTTCCTCCTGTGTGACTTTGTTTGCCCAGGCAAACCATGTATAGAACAACGTGACACCGCTGTGCCCTGCACATGTGGTATGCAGTAAGAGCACTAAGACTTGTTGTCACTACAGTGGAGGCTGAGGTGGTAGAGGCGGACATTGGCGCGGAATCAGCACTTTCACAACGTGGAGGAGAAAGCGGCGTCTCCTGTGCAAGTTGCTGGTGTGGCTGGTCAGGAAGCACATTCACACAGTGGGCCGTAAAGGACATGTGCTGTCCCTTACCGTAGTTACAGCTCCACACATCCGCACTGCTGCGTACTTTGGAAGACACCGACAGGCTCAAGGACTGGCTCACCTTCTCGTCTACATATTTGTGCAGGGCTAGTATTGACTTTTTCGAAAATAAATAATGGGTTGGGACTCTCCACCTCGGCTTGGCACTAGCCATCAGTTCCCTGAATGGTGAAGAGTCCACCACTTGAAAAGGGAGGGACTGCAGTACCACCAACTTGGACAGGAGCATGGTCAGCTTCTGCGCCTTTGGATGGCTGACGCATACTGTTGTCTCTTGGCAATCGCCTCGGTGAACGTCTGCTGCTGCCATGAGTGGCAAGGAGCAGGAGCATCTGGACCGGTAGATGATGGGAAAGACAGACAGCTCCCTTCGGCAGAGGTGGTTGAGTCTTGACTGCCTGAAATGGGATGCGTGTCACTGGGTGGGGCAACCACATCTGAGACACGTTTCTCCCAGGCCACTGAATAGTGTCGCTGCATATGTTGATGCAAGGCCGTGGTGCCAACATTAGGTCCCTGGCCACGCTTCACTTTCTGCCCACAGATTCTACATATAGCCATATTTGCCTCCTTTGGTGTCTTGGCAAAAATCTGCCAAACCTCCGAGTAGGTGATTTTACCACCAACGCTCCGCACTGGCTGACTGGTACCGCCGCTGCCTCTGTGAGCCCCTGCACCACTACTTTCTGGGCCGGAAGGGACCTGAGAAGTGGGTGGTCTACCTTGTGGCTGTTTGGCTCCCGACCTTGCAATGCTGATACCCTGCTGACTCTAGGCCACACTACCGACTTGCTGGCTGTGCTGCTGCCTGATGTGCAAGCTGCTGCCCTCTTCTCCCGACGATGACGATGAAGCCCTTGCTTCGCCGGGCTCCCAAGTGCGATCGGCTATATCATCATCGATTAATGTTTGGCCATCACTGCTGTCCTCCTCAACAGTCTCGGTGTACAGAGCCTAGTCACTCGCAACATAACCTCCCATGCCACTCTCCTTATCACTACTTGCCCGCCAAGAAGCAGCACATGTCTGCACCACCTCTTTGCTGCCCAGTAGCTGTCCTCAAATAGTTCGCCCTCGCTGTATAGTGGCGCAGAGCCCACAGCACATAATAGTTCTCTGGCTGAGGGAACCAAATGGGACAGAGGCAAGTTGAGGACAGGTGAGGGCTCCTGACCTGCTCTCGGGCCATGCAAACTAAGGACCCCATTGCAAACTAAGGAACCCATTGACTCTTCGCTAGGGTTGTCAGATATCATCTGGGAGAAGTGGATGATCTAGTCAACCATTCAACAACTGTTGGCTTGGTGGTCAACATACGGCCGCTAGATGACACCGGTAGCTCTGGCCTCGCTGAGTGACCTCTGTTACGATGTCCCTTTACTGTCTTGAGACCTGTGCCTGCTCCAGGAACATTTGTGTCACTGCCCCTCCCATGTGAAGGGCCTACCACCCCTCTTTCTGACATACTGTTTGATCAAAAATTTACAATAGAACAATCTCTGTTTAATGTAGATATGTGTATATGACAAATAAACAAGTTGTAATTCAAAGGAGTTTCACCTTATAAGTGAAAAAAGTAACTCTTTAGCGCAAAGAATAATATCCCACAATAATAACCTGCTTGTAATGGAGATGTGTGTACATGACAAAAACACAGGCTATATTTCAAAGTTACTTTTTAGACAAATAAGTTATTTGACAAAATTACTGCTAACACCCTCTCCACTCTTTTGGGAGGGGGGGGGTGGCTCTACATGTATCAGCATTTAACAGAACAGGTTCTATCATAATCTGTGGAATCATCTGATGGCAGTGTAAATGGAGTGCGCTCTTTGACACTATAGTGGGATCTTGGCCCCCAGCTCAGTTCTTTCTAGCTGGTGATGTCATTACCTTGTCAGGCTGCATTCCCACTTCAGTTATTTGGTCAGTTTTGACCCTGTAACTGCCCAGATAAGTGAAGTGTGATGCATTTCTAAGAGTGGAGCCTGTCATCTGCGTGTCATACTTTAAATCACAGCATTGTTTCAATACCAAACCACGCTCCCTGTGCATATTTCAGCATGGCTCCATGTTCTACAACCAATGTATTCAATTTATAACCGCTTGTATATATAAGCAACAACGTACACGCTCATGGGTCCCACACCGGAATCTTCCCCGGGATTCCCATAATCCAGACAATTCAAAATGAGATTGTGGACCCGTATATTTTGAGATATTTATCTTCTTTATTCAAAACGACAGCCTTTCAAACGATTCAGTTAAAAGCATCGCATATAACTCAGTCACGGCAGACTAGTAGCGTGTGTTGCATAGATAAACAGGTAAATACCTTAGTTGCGCTTCAAGGCATTCAATAGGACAGGAGCAGCATGGACAACCGGCCAGACGAACGCCGCACAGATGCAACGTTTCAAGGGATCAACGCCCTCTTTCTCAAGCATGCGTGCTCAGGGTTTCCCTTCCCTTTACATACCTTTGTATTTTAACCCTTTCTTCACCTAACTATCTTAAAAACATTTTAAAACTCAATTCTTCATTGAGTCCATTGGGGCTCTTGGAATCTAATGACAATATCCAGTATGTTTCTTTTTTTAGTAATTGTGTCTTAAGGTGTTCTGCACTACTACCTTTTACATTATCAAGTATACACCACTTCAATTCTGATACATTGTGTCTCTGCTCAAAAAAGTGTTTTGCTACCGAGGTCTCTCCGAAGTTTCTGCCTGTTGTAACATTTTCTTCCCTATTCTGATCTTTCCTTTGTTTGTAGTTCCTAATTGCACTTCTATGTTCGTTAAGACAAACTTTGATTTTTCTGCTAGTTTGCCCAACATATATCTGTCCACATGAACATTTTAACTTGTATATAACTGCTTTTGACTCGCATGTAAAGTAATTCTTTATAGGAATTTTGTACCCTTTCATCGGATAACAAATCTCCGATCCTTTAATTATAGAAGTGCAATTTAGGCAGTTAAGGCACGGAAAAGTGCCCTTTCTTTGTGTTTGTAAAACCTGTTGTATCCCAACCTTGTTCTCTTTCAAATCTAAGGAAACTAATTCATCACCTAGGGAGCGACCTTTCTTATAGATAAACCTCGGTACCTGTGAAAACAAATTACCAAATTGTTCATCACTTTGTAAGATATTCCAATTATTGAGTATACTCTTTTTTTATCAATCTTGCATGATGATCATATTTAGATATATACATCAATCTGTTCTCTTTTGTTTTACTCATCATGGATCTGTTCCTCAGCAACTCATCTCTAGGAATCTTCCTGACCTCTTCCCCTATTTTCACCAATTCCCTTTCGTTATAGCCTCTTGCACTGAATTTCTCAATCAATTTTTCCATAGCCTCTATGTATAGCTCGTCGGTAGAACAAATGCGTCTAGCACGGACAAATTGTCCTTTTGGTATGCCTCTGAATACCTGAGGAGAATGAAAACTTGCTTTATACAAGACATTATTGCGTTCTACTTTCTTACTAAATAGGTTAGTGGTGAATCCGTTTATATGTTTATTGATCTCAACATCGAGATACTGTATTATATTGCTATTCTTTTCCATTGTAAAATGGATGAGGGGGACACGTGTATTTAAGAATTCAAGAAATTCATCTAGTTGTTTCTCATTACCTCCCCATAATAGTATCACGTCGTCTACATACCTCATCCACCCCACAATGGATGACGCAAACTCAGAAGAAAAAGCATATTGATTTTCAAAGCCAACCATATATAGGTTCGCTATGCTAGGGGAAGTTGGAGACCCCATAGAAATTCCCTGCTGTTGCAGGTAAATTTGTTTCCCAAAACGAAAATTTTTTTTTGTTAATATAATTTCCAGCAGTGTCATCAGAAAACCTATAAACGCATTGTCTAGAGATGGATCCTCACCTAATGCTTCTCGTGCCGCTTTTAATCCCTGATCTATCGGGATATTGGTATATAGGGACTTAATATCCATAGTTGCCATCATGGTAACTTGCGAGGGGTCTATTGTTTCCAGTGACCTTAGGAATTGCCCTGTGTCTTTTAAGCAATGTGAATGACGGTTTACCTGCTTCTGTAAAAAATTATCTGCAAAAATTGCTAGAGGTTCCATGACTGAATTTATCCCGGAGACAATTGGTCTACCGGGTGGTTTCTGCAATGATTTATGGACCTTTGGGACCAAGTAGAAAATAGGGATCCTCGGTGCTTCCTTAACTAGTGATTTTTTTGATTTGCTCTGAAATGAGGTTTAATTGAAATGCCTCCTCTAACGCTACTTGAATCATTTGTTGTATCTCTTTGGTTGGATCTTTTTCTAAAGGGAGGTAAATATTTGTATCCATTAACTGAGAATTAGCTTCCTCTATGTATTGTGTACAATTCATGAGGACCGTAGCCCCCCCCCTTTATCAGCCTTCCTCAAAATAACTGTGTTATCCTGTCGTAATTCCTTTAGTACATTTTTCTCTTTTCTAGTTAGATTATCTCTTTCTCTTTTCTTACTATTCTCTCCCTTAGACCATGTGTTTAACACCTCTTTTTTTACTGTCTGTTCAAAAATATCTAGTATCTTGCATTTTACCTCTGGATCAAAACTACTTTTGTTCTTCAATTTTCTAGGTACTACTACATTTATGCCTGTTCCTGGTTTTTGCTGATGAAAAAAAAATTTTTAATCGTAAATTTCTACAAAACTTATAAAAGTACACCTGAAAATCAAAAGAATTAAGAGAAAATGTGGGTACAAAATTAAGTCCTTTGTTGATAATCGAACTTTGTGCTGTAGATAGGTGTTTGTCTGAAATATTAACTAATAGGTCCTCTAAATTTTCTTTCTTGGTCGACCCACTTGTCCTTTTCTTTTGCCACCGTCGTCTTTTCCACCACTGGCTCCACGCTCGCTTTCTTCTTGTGATATAGAGTTCTCTAAAAAATCTTTGTCTTTCTCTTTGTCCTGTTTATTCTTTGATCTAAGTTGTCTGTTGTCTGTCTGTCTATTCTTTGATCTAAGTTGTCTCGTTACACCACGATCAGACTCCTCCGATGTAGATGCGTTATCTGTCATATTTTTGTTTTGTTTATTAAATCTATTTAGTCTGCGGTTCCTGGTGCGTTCCTCCGCCCATGTGTATACACGTCCGTGGAGGTAGTCTTTCATATCCCTTTCAAATTTTTTAAGTTTGATCTGTAGTTGTTGTGTTTTAAATTTTTCCAAAGATGTAGAGATTTCTTGTTGCGATGTTTTAAATTGCTCCAGGGACACTTGTTTCTTAAATTCTCCCTCCAAGTTATTAATTTCTTGTCTTATATTCACTAGTGCTTCCTGTATATGTTGAGTAGTTAAGTAAATCAAGTCCATAGAGTATCTATTGCTCAGTGCACACCCTTTGTTTCCCCTTTTATTTCAAGTCAAACCGGTAAAGTATTTGGTTTTAAGTGGTGATCTTAATCCCTTGGTATCCGATTTTGTTGATATACCTTTAACGTTTTAGCGTGCAGTGTTAAGCTTGGTTTTTTTTTCTTTTCATAGTTTCAAAGGGGTTTGGGAAATCAACCCCCTTTTTTTTTCAAACCCCCCTTAATTTTCCCAAACGAGTCCTGACTCTTGTACTTGTTTAAAGACTCTGAACGTTTTATATCAAGAAGGAAAACAACCCCGGCCCGGGGGTCCGTCCCTTCTTGCTAACTCCTCAAACGACATAATGTACATTTAAACGAAAAAATCACTTTTAGCGGTAGAAAGGGGAAAATCAGTCCCCTCAAATTAAATTTAATTTTTTAACCGCTTGTAATTTTAAAAAGGCCAAAAAACGGGACACCCTCATGGGCCCACACCGGAATCTTCCCCGGGATTCCCAAAAACCAACAATTCAAAATTAGATTGGGGGCCCTTTTAAAATTTTTAGATTTTATCTTTTTTAATTTAAAAAGACACCTTTCAAACGATTCCGTTAAAAGGGGGTCGGGCATATAACTCAGTCACCCCCAGACTATTTGCGTGTGTTGCATAGATAAACCCGGTAAATACCTTAGTTTCCTTCAAAAGGGATTCAATAGGACAGGAGCACAGGAAAAACCGGCCCAAAGAACCCGCAAATGCAACCCTTTTTTAAGGGATCAACGCCCTCTTTCTCAAGCAATGGGGTGCTCAGGGGTTTTCCCCTTTCCCCTTTTCATACCTTTTTTTTTTTAACCCCAAACCCCTTTCCCCCTAACAAACTTAAAAACATTTTAAAACCAAATTTTTCAAAATTTATTCCCCTTGGGGCCTTTGGAAATCTTAAAAGACACTTCCAGAAATTTTTTTTTTTTTAGTAATTGGGGTCTTAATGTGTTTTTGCACTACTACCCCTTTTTCATTATCAAGTTTTACACCATTCAATTCTGGGTCATTGTTCCCCCGCTCAAAAAAATGTTTTGGGCCCCCCGAGGTCTCTCCGAAGTTTCCCGGGCCTTTTATAAAACCAAAGGTTTTTCAAACACAAAGAAAGGGCAATTTTTTCCGTGCCTTAACTTCCAAATTTTGGGGACTTTATAATTAAAGGGTCGGAAAAATTTTTATCCGATGAAAGGGGACAAAATTCCTAAAAAAATTTTCTTTTACTTGCGAGTCAAAAGCAGTTTTTATAAAGTTTTAAAAAGTTTCCCTGTGGACAGAAATATGGGGGTTTTCCCCAAAATTGGGAGAAAAATCAAAAGGGTTTGTCTTAACGAACATAGAAAATGCAATTTGGAACTACAAAAGGGAAAAATCAGAAAAAGGGAAGAAAATTTACAACAGGCAAAACTTCGGAGAGACCTCGGTAAGGGGAAAAACACTTTTTTTTAGCAAGACACCAAAGGGGCCCCATGTATGGGAAACCCGACCGGGGCCGGGGGGCCCCCTTTCCGCTAGTTTTCCGGCGGAAAACTGCGCCCCGATTTTTTGTTTGGGGCCGGGGCGCGCTCATACATACAAAAAAGTCCGCCGCGCCTCGCCTTTTTTTTTAGGGGGCAGTTCGGGGCCCGGCGCAGTGGGGGCTTCGCCATGATTCGGCGCCGGAGGAAATGCACCCCAAAACAGCGGGGAAAATCCGGGCCCCCCCTTGGCCCGGTTTTTAGGCGCAGTGCGGGGGCCCAGGTGCAGTGCGGCGCTGCCCCTAGATTTGCCGCCGGGGGGAAACCACTCATACATGCAGGAAAGCTTTCCCCCCGCCCTCGCCCGTGTGGTGGGGGCCCAGTGGGGGGGACATGGGCGCAGTGGGGGGACAAAGGGCCGTGCGGGGGCGTGCCGGGAAAAAAAGTTCCGATGCGAGACGGGGAACCGCGAAAAATTTATTTCCCGATTTTCGGTTTCGGGGAAAAGAATCAAAAATTTTGCCTTTATAAAAGGGAATTTAAAACATTCCAGGAAAAGAGCTGAAAAACCCAAAAAATAAAAAAATTTTATAAAAAAAAAATCACTTTTCCCCCTATCCTAATTCCCAAAAATTAGATATTGGGAAATTTCCGGGGAAAAACCAAATAATTCCAAAAACAAAAGCTATTTGATTTGGTTTGGCAAAAAACCGGCCAATCAGAATAGGAGCGACAGTGGGGAAACCCTTTAAAAAAAATGGGGAAAATTTTTGACCCAAAAAAGATTCCCCGGCGGGGTAGTTCCAAAAAACTGTAAAAAAGCTGAAAAAAGCAGATTGTTTTAACTACCCCGGGGCCTTTGGGTAGCTCAGCCAAACCCGAAAAAAGGGGCGGACGAGACCCATTTTTTTTGCCCAAAAGGAGAATTATTGACCAAACAGAATAGGGGCGACAAAGACCCAATTTTAACTATGGGGGAAGTTTAGACCAAACCCGAATCCACGGGGGGATAATTTAAAAAAAACAGTAAAAAAAGACAAAAAGAGCTGGGGTTTGGCCCGAGCTATGCGGGGGCTTGTTTCCCAGCCAACAGAGCGCGAGCTACTTCTCCCATTTTAGCTATTGGGGAGATGGGCGCCAAATGAAATCTTTTGGGACTGGGCCCGGGGGTCCCTGCGGGTGAAGTAAAAAATCAAAAAATTATTTTTTTTAAGTGTCCCAAAAATTATCAGATAAAGAGCCAAAAAACCCTTCTTTACAAATAAACAGTTAAAAACCAGAAAAAACCCCCCTTTTTCGCCGAACCCGGGGGGCTTCATAGGGAAATTTCAATAGGAAATTTCCCGGGGAAAAACAGTAATTCAAAAATTTTTTTAAGCATTCTCCCTTGGGGCGGCATAAACCCGCCCAATCAGAATAGGAGCGACAAAGTCCCCCTTTAACCTATGGAGGAGAATTGACCAATCAGAATGGAGCGACAATGTCCCCCTTAAAACCAAAGGGAAAAAAAATTGGCAAATCAATTCAAAAAGTTCGGAAAAGTTCAAAAATACAAAAAATGCAAGGGAAAAGAGCGGGGTTATTGACCGGGGGCGGGGCTTTGTCCAGCTTAGGGGCCCAATTTAGAGCCCGAGCTACTTTCTCATAGAGTTTTGGGAAAAGAAATTTTGAGGGGGCCCCCTCGGGGATTGGCCCAAGTTTTAAAAAAGGCGCCGTTTATTGGACCAATAGAAGGCGAAAAGGGGCGCTCCAAAGGGTTTTCTAATGCAATCTGAAATAAAACTGGAAAAATGGCCAAATTAAATTATAACACTACAGAAAATGGTCCCCATGGTTAAAAAAAACGAATGATAATTGGGGGGGGAAAGAAAAAAAAATATTAAATCAATAAAAAACAAGTTTAATTTTTTTTATTTTTCGTTAGGGCCAAGGGGGGTCCAAAAGTAAAAGGGGGAAACTCACCCTAAACGGGGCTCCCAAATTTTTTCCCTTTCCCCCTAGACCCTAAAAGGGAAAAATAGCTCGCGCTTTTGGAAATTGGCTAAGCTTTGGGCGAGCCCCCCCCCCCCCGGCGTTCAAAACCCATTTTTTAGCCTTTTTTTTCTCTTTCCGCATTTTTTACCGATTTTTGAACTGTCCGGGCCTTTTAATATGATTGGTCAAAATTTTTTCCCCCCATAGGGGTATAATGGGGCCCTTGTCGCTCCTATTCTTATTTGGCAATTCCCTCCTCCATAGGGTTTTAAAAGGGACAAATTTTCCCCTCCCCTATTCCCGATTTTTCTGGTTTTTATGCCCCAAAAAGAAATTTTCTTAAAAAAAATTTGAATTACTGTATTTTTTCCCGGGAATTTTTTCCTTCCCCTTTTCCCCCCATAAACCCCCCAAATTCCCCCTATTTTAGGGGCCGAGTTTTTTCGGGTCCCTAAAAAAAACGCGTTGTTCGGGGGGGTTTTTTTAAAAAGCTTTATTTTTTAAAGAAGGGTTTTTTTGCTCTTTTTTCCCGATAATGGGTTTTACACAAAAAAAAATGATTTTTTTTATTTTACAAAAAATTCATTCCCCGGGGGGGACGGCCCCTGGGGAAGGGGGGGGGGGGGGGGGCCCAGGAAATTTTCAAATTTTTCGCCCCCTCCCCCCTTTCCCTAAGGACTAAAATTGGGGAAGAGCCCCCCCCCTTTTTCTTTTTTCCTTTTTAAAAATTGGGGCGGGCCCCCCCCCCCCCCGGGGGGGGGGGGGGGGTGTGGGCCTCCCCCCAAGGGGGGGGGGGGGGGGGGGGGGGAAACCCCTCCCCCCCCTAAAACCCCCCAGCCCAAAATTAAAAACCTTTTATTTTTGTCCTTTTTTTTTTTAATTTATTTTTAAAATGTCCCCCCCCCTTTATTTTTTAAATTGGTTTCCAAAACCCCTTTTCCCCATTAAGGGTAAAAATGGGACCCTTGGGGGGGGGGTTGTCCACCCCTTTGGGGGGGGGGGGGGGGAAGGGGGTTTTTTTTATTCTTAAAATTTTAATACTCCTTTTCATTTTAAAAGGGTTTTAAAAGGGACCCTTGTCGCCCTATTTCCCGATTTGGGGGAAAAATTTTGGGGGCCGGGCCCCAAAGAAAAATAGCTTTAAAAAAAATTAAATTTTTTTTCCCGTATTTTTTCCCCGGGAAAATTCCCCTCTTTTTGCAATTCCCTATTAGGCCCCCGGTCCCGCCCCCACAAACGCGTTGTTCGGGTTTTTTAAATGCTTTATTTTAAAGAAGGGTTCGGGTTTTTATCTGATAATGTTTTTCATTTAAAAAAATCATTTTTTTTATTAATACTTTTCAGGGCCCCACGGGGCTTTGGGGGCGAGATTTCATTTCGCCCATTTTTCTCCATAGACTAAAAATGGGAGAAGTTTTCTCGCCCCTGATTTGGGTTTGGGGTAACCAAGCACCCCCCTAGCTCAGCCATCAGCCTTTTTTTTCCTGTTCTTTTTAAAACTGAAATTTTGAATTACCCCCGCCGTGGTTTTCTAAATTGGTCAACCTTTCCCCCCCAATGGGTTTTTTAATTTTTTCCTGCCCTCCCTTTTTCCTGATTGGCTTTTTTATGCCACCAAGAGAATAGTTTCCCAGAATTTGAAAAAACTTTTTTCCCCCGGCAATTTAAAATTTATCAAATTTCTTGATATTGCCCGTTCTAGAGTTTTGGAAAGTTTTTTTTTTTTTTTATTATGTTTTTTTTTTTTACGTTCAGTTCTCTTTTCTACAAAGTTTTCCGGGCCCTTTTTAAAGGCGATTTTTTCGGGAAACATACCCTGCTGCAAAGGAAGGGGGAGCCCGGAATTTCTGTCGCTATCTTCGATCTGCTTCCTCCCCATGCGGGGTCCTGTTTACTTTGCCCCCTGTCGGGGCATTTGGGCCAAAAAAAAAACCCGGTCCTTTTCCCGGGCGGAGCTGCCGAGCGTGCCCCTGCGCCTCGCTTTTGCCCACCCGCGATCTACAATTTCCTCGAGTAAAACAGCGCCGGGCCCCGACCCGCCCCCCCCAACCCCCGGGCACCCGCGCCCCACCCGGGGGGGCCCAATTGCCCGGGGGGCCCTTCATGCGGGCCAGCGAAAAATGGCAACACTGCGCCTAAAAACTGAAATTTTTCCCCCCCCGTCCGACAGCGGGGGTTTGGGCAGGGGGGCGCAGTAAACGGGCCCGAAAAAAGGGCGAAAAAAACCCGTTCATTTACAATTTGGGCCCCAAAGTATCAAAAAGAATTTTGGGGAAAAACTTGAAAATGTAAAAAAGGGAGTATGCAGAACAAAATTAAGACACAATTACTAAAAAAAAAAAACAAAATTTGGTAGGTCATTAGAATTTCCCAAAAGCCCCAAAGGACTCAATGAAGGGGGAAATTTGGGTTTTTTTAAAAAGTTTTTTTAAAAAATTAGGGAAAAAGGGGTTTTTAAAACAAAGGATGTAAAGGGGAAAGGGAAAACCCCGAGCAAGGGATCCCTTTAGAAAGAGGGCGTTGATCCCTTAAACTTTCATCGTGGCGGCATTCCGTCCCGGGCCGGGGTTTTCCATGCTCTCCCCGTCCTATTGAATGCCTTGGGAAAGGGGCCAAAATAAGGTAATTAAAACCCGTTTTTCTATGAACACAAACCCACAAACCCGTGACTTTAGTTTTTATGCGAGCTTTTAACTGAATCGTTTTGAAAGGCTGTCCGGGTTTTTTTAATAAAGAAAAAATTCTCAAAAAATACGGGTCCAAAATCCTCATTTTTGAATTTTCCCTGTTCACAACACCAAACAGCTCTCTGCAGACAGGGAAAAAGCTGGGTTTTTTAATGCGAAATTTCCCCCCCAAGGGGAAAAAAAATTCTGAACAAAACAAATTTTGGGGGGGAAAATTTTTGGGGGGGTTTTTCAGCGAAACAAAATTTTTGGAAAAAATTTTCGCCCCCACTCTAATTACGGATATCCAGGATACAAGGAGAAATACTCACCCTGAGGGCTGTGAATTTCACTCACTATTTTACCGACAATACAGCTTGGGCTTGAAATTAAATATTTTTATCGCGGCCCCTGGAACCAAACTCCTTCAAATTTCAGAAATTTTTGACATGGTCATCCCCGGAAATTTCCCCTTCCCCCCCCCGGTTTTTTAATTAAAGTTTTAAACACATACATACACAAGTCATAGATAAAATATGGAGATTCCCTTTTCCCCTCCCTTTAAAAAAATTTTGACTCTTTCAGATCCTGTCTACAGGAATGGTGGATAGAGTACTTCAAGATTAATAGCACCTAGACTCTGCCCCAGGTTTAATTTGGACCGCAGGTAAAGCAGTTCTCAGAGGGCACATAGTCTTTTACTTGAGTAAATACAAACAAGAGGTAAAATAGACTTGCAATAGATTTTGGTTTAAACTTCGAGAAACATACACAGCTTTTAAGAATAATAGCAACATAGTCAACAGGGAAGCATGGAAATCTGCTAAAAGAGATTATGAACTCTTGGGAGAAAGAAAGTTGAACATTTATCGCTCTCAACAGGATGTTGACTTCTTCAGATATGGCAACAAAGCACAACATATCACCTTATTAAGAAATAACAAGCGTGAACTGAAATCTGATCCTAAAGGAATCTCCAACACTTTTAGGGAGTTCTATAAATCCCTATATCATAATGAATCACATTCTGATGAACCGTAAAGGTGTAAAAAAATCCTTGAAGAAATCTCCAGCAACCATAATGTTATCTTCCAAAAACTAAAACGCTCATTTATTAGGTCTTGCTTAAAAACATGATAAAAACAGGGAAGGTGGTAAAATTTTATGCGTTTCAAGCCTACTTTCGGGCTCTTAGTCGTAATATTCAGTACACCAGAAAACACCTCAGTTAAACAGCACATCCAATCATAGCCGTTCTTCAGAAGTAGCTGCATTTAACCCATTTGCTACTTCACATATAATGAGAACTATACAAACAATACATAGCTATGGCAGGCCTCATATCTATACAAATATATGTAATAATTAAATAAACAAGGGAATTAATTACATTACATTAATAAATATACATTAAATCAGTCTTGTAATTCAAACCAAAAGGAAATCTTGTATTCAATGTCAAGATCCAAAAGGCCTCCCTATCAACAAAAAGTTTCCTCCAATCCCCACCCCAGTTTCCCTTACCCAGGTTCCTTTACCTTTTCAATAGCAACGACCCAAAAATACTGAGTATCTCCCTGATGTATAAGAAAATTTTAAGGGTCCTGATATACTACTTTCCAGGAAG
>JAODAL010041781.1:0-35524 GCA_025379985.1 Phyllomedusa bahiana
AAAAATTTTTAAAAAACCCGCAAAAAAAATGAAATTTTTTAATTTTCAAACCCCCCTTTGCTTTAATTTCTTGAAATATCTGAAGGGTTATCAAACCCCTTTCCCAAAAAGTGTAAATTTTAAAAACGTTAAGGGGGTCTAGTTTCTCAGATGGCGTCACTTATGGGGGGATCTAAACATGCAGGCCCCCTCAAAAACCCCGTCAGAATGGAGTGGTCCCCCAAAAAAATGTATATTGTAAATTTTTTTGAAAAAGGAGGAAAAATTTCTACTAAATTTCTAAGCCCTCTAATGTCTAAAAAAAAAAAAGAAAAAAAAGACATTTAAAAAAGATCCAACCTATAGTGGAATATGGTAGATTCTTGTTATAAAATATTTTGTGGGGGAATAATTTCTGTCTTGCCGCAGAAATTTTTTTTAACTTTCAAAATCGCAAAAATTTTTTTCCAAAAAAATTTATGAAATTTGGTATTTTTTTACAAAAAAACAAGGATTTAAAGGGAAAAAAAAAAAATTTTTTACTAACTTAAAAACCCCAATTTTGGGGCACGGAAAACAATCTCGAATCACATGAATAGGTAAAAATTTCAAAAAGTTTTTCCCCGATAAATTGAACATGTCCCAAATTTCAAAAATAGGGCTGTGTCAGGAAGGTCAAAACAGGCTGGGTCCTTAAGGGGTTAAAGGGAAAGGGACAAGCAGTACCGGGACATTACACAAGGAAGACCAGGGGCAAGTGAGGAAATCAGACCCGGAAGGGAACCCTTTCAAGGGTAGGTGCTTAGACAGATAAGAAAAAACACCAAACTAGGGGCATATGAAGATAAAGGGGCAAACTGACCCGCGGATTTCAGGCAGTAAACTACAAAACACCAGCCGGAAAACCCACAAGGGGCCCCCAACAAATACAAGACAGAAACCAGGATTAGGCCGGGCGTTTGGGCAGTAGTTGGCTTAGAACCCTACAGGTGCAAGGGGATTGGCAAAGGAAGCACAGCCTCTCTGCACAATGTGGGAATAAGTAAGAGCAGAATCTGGCTGTGTCTCCCTATAAAGGAACAGGGAAATAAGGGAAATAGCCACAACATGGTGGAGCAGCAAGGGTAGCATGAGTGAAAAGTGCACAGAAAATGAAAACAGGCAAGAAGGCAGCCGCCGCACCAGCGGGCTGCAGTGTGACATCTTTAGTGTTGTTTCATGAAAATAAATAATACAATATTTACAAAAATGGGAGGGGTGTACTGACTTTTGTGACATACTGCATATATGTGTGTATGTATGTGTGCATATATTAAATATATATTTTAAAAATTTATATATTTTATATATATACGTGTGTATATATATATATATATATATATACACATACACACACATATGCAGTCCCCAGGATATGAACGGGATAGGGACTGTAGGTTTGTTCTTAAGTTGAATTTATATGTTAGTCGGAACAGGTATATTTGTATTAAGTATAACTCCAGCACAAAGGGATTTTTTTTTTTTTTTTTTTGTTTCGGATAGTGCAGGGAAGGGTTTTTACATCTGTTTTGCTGTCTGTGCCCCTGTTAAGAAGATTTTACCTCATTTTCACCTCATGTGCTTTTGAAGCATGCTGGAACTGTCATTGCACAGCTAAAATCTGCTGTGAAACATGGAACTACAAGTGCCAGTACGCCCCAGAAGTCTCAGGGACAGATATAAATCGGAACGGTGTAAGTCGAGGACTGTGTGTGTGTGTGTGTGTGTATATGTGTGTGTGTATATATATATATATATATATACACTCACCGGCCACTTTATTAGGTACACCTGTCCAACTGCTCGTTAACCTTTAAAATTTCTAATCAGCCAATCACATGGCGGCAACTCAGTGCATTTAGGCATGTAGACATGGTCAAGACAATCTCCTCCCAGTTAAAAACCGAGCATCGTATGGGGAAGAAAGGGTGATTTGAGTGCCTTTGAACGTGGATGGTTGTTGGTGCCAGAAGGGCTGGTTTTGAGTACCCGGGGGATTTTCACGCACAACCATCTCTAGGGTTTACAGGGGAATGGTCCGAAAAAGAAAAAACATCCAGTGAGTCGGCAGTCCTGTGGGGGGAATATGCCTTGTTGATGCCAGAGGTCAAAGGAGAATGGGCAGACTGGTTCGAGCTGATAGAAAGGCAACAGTGACTCAAAAGCCACCCGTTACAACCAAGGTAGGCAGAAGAGCCCGCTTTGAACGCACAGTACGGCGAACTTTGAGGCAGATGGGCTACAGCAGCAGTAGACCACACCGGGGGCCACTCCTTTCAGCTAAGAACAGGAAAACTGAGGCTCCCAAATTTGCCCAAGCTCATCGAAATTGGACAGTAGAATTTGAAAAAAAACGTTGCCTGGTCTGATGAGTCTCGATTTCTGCTGCGCCCTTCGGGTGGTAGGATCAGAATTTGGCGTCAACAACATGAAAGCATGGATCCCTCCTGCCTTGTATCAACGGTTCAGGCTGGTGGGGGGTGGTGTCATGGTGTGGGGAATATTTTCTTGGCACTCTTTGGGCCCCTTGGTACCAATTGAGCATCGTTGCAACACCTTTTGGGAAATTTAGGCAGTTTCTGGGAAAGGCAAAAAGGGGGTTTCCCAAACCCATTACTAGCAGTGTGTACCTAATAAAGTGGCCGGTGAGTGTATATATATATATATATATATATATATATATATATAGTGAAGGGAATAATTATTTGATCCCTTGCTGATCTTGTAAGCTTGCCCACTGAAAGACATGAACAGTATAATTTTAAGGGTAGGTTAATTTTAACATTGAGAGATAGAATATCCAAAATAAAATCCAGAAAATCATAGTTTCATAGTTTGTAAGGCTAAAAAAAGACAAGTCGTCCATCTAGTTCAGCCTGTTGTGCTAAGGTGTTGATCCAGAGGAAGGCAAAAACCCCCAATGAGGTAGAAGCCAATTGTCCTCATTTTAGGGAAAAATTCCTTCCTGACTCCAATCTGGCAATCAGAAAAATCCCTGGATCAATGACCCCTCTCCTGAATCCTAGTCACTGTAACTTGTTATATTATTACGCTCCAGAAATGCATCCAAACCCTTTTTGAACTCGGTTATTGAATTCACCATGACAAGTCCCTCTGGCAGAGACTTCCATAGTCTCACTGCTCTTACAGTAAAGAATCCCTTTCTATGTTTATGTAGAAACTTTCGTTCCTCAAGACGTAGAGGATGCCCCCCTTGTTCTAGATACAGCCCTGTGTATAAATAAATCTTGGGAGAGATCTCTATATTGACCT
Organism: Phyllomedusa bahiana; assembly: GCA_025379985.1. NCBI lineage: Eukaryota > Metazoa > Chordata > Amphibia > Anura > Hylidae > Phyllomedusa > Phyllomedusa bahiana. The sequence continues at coordinate 3,292 of JAODAL010041781.1, forward strand.
TTGATGTATTTAAACATTTTATTATGTCCCCCCGAAGCTTCTTTTCTCTAAACTAAAAAACCCCTAACCTTGCTAATCTTTCTGGATATTGCAGTCCACCATTCCTTTTATTATTTTATGTTGCCCGCCTTTGTACCTGTTCAAGCTTTACAATGTCTTTCCTTTGCACTGGTGTCCAAAACTGTACACAATATTCCATGTGTGGTCTAACCAGTGACTTGTATAATGGGAGAATAATGTTCTCATCATGTGCATCTATGCCCCTTTTAATGCACCCCATGATCCTATTTGCTTTTATTATATACATTTATTTGCATTTTTCTAAGAGAAATAAGTATTTGATCCCCTACCAACCATTAAGATTTCGGGCTCCTACCGACGAGTTAGATGCTCCTAATCAACTCGTTACCTGCATTAAAGACAGCTGTCTTACATAGTCAACTTTATAAAAGACTCCTGTCCACAGTCAATCACTCTGACTCTAACCTCTACAACATGGGCAAGACCAAAGAGCTTTCTAAGGATGTCAGGGACAAGATCATAGACCTGCACAAAGCTGGAATGGGCTACAAAACCATAAGTAAGACGCTGGGTGAGAAGGAGACTACTGTTGGTGCCATAGTAAGAAAATGGAAGAAATACAAAATGGCTGTCAATCGACATCGATCTGGGTCACCATGCAAAATCTCGCCTCATGGGGTATCATTGATGATGAGGAAGGTGAGAGATCAGCCTAAAACTACACTTGATCTCAAGGCAGCTGATAACCACAGTCTCAGTGACTGGGAGAAGGTGCTGTGGTCAGATGAGACAATATTTGAGCTCTTTGGTATTAACTCAACTTGCCGTGTTTGGAGGAAGAGAAATGCTGCCTATGACCCAAAAAACACTGTCCCCCATTGTCAAGCATGGAGGTGGAAACATTGGGTGAAATGTATGAATGGGGCTGCGCCAGAAGTCTAGCGTCTTTTCAGCCGACATCTAGCACAGCCCCGTTCGCAATAGTTTAAAACCTACTAGTATCAGGCGCATTACAGTGCGCCCGCAACACTTTGTAATGCGTCTTTTCAGGGTTCGTGCGGAAGGCGGGGTGCACTAGAACCGTGCGAAGCTATAGATTTATAGCTTCAGTACGGCAATTCTAGGCGCATTACTGCTGGAACAGGTAAGCCACTTTCAAAGTGGTTTACCTAAGCCAGAATTGTTGTCTTTGCGCTAGAATGCGCCTGATTTATGACCCTGAGTAGAGCGGGTTCATAAATAAGGCACATTCTATACTATTATTATGTGCATAAAAATTGGCATTTAAACGCCAAAAATCATACATGTCGCCCATTATGTTTTGGGGGTGTTTCTCTGCTAAGGGCAATGACTACTTTATCGCATCAATGGGAGAATGGATGGAGCTGTGTACCGTAACAAAAACCTGAGTGACAACCTCCTTCCCTCCCCAGGGCCGTAAAGATGGGTTGTGGCTGGGTCTTCCAGCAAATCAATGACACACAACATGCAGCCGAGGCAACAAAGGAGTGGCTCAAAAAGAAGCACATTAAGGTCATGGAGTTGCCTAGCCAGTCTCCAGACCTTAATCCCATAGAAAACTAATGGAGGGAGTTGAAGCCCCAAGTTGCCAAGCGACAGCCTCAAAATCTTATTGATTTAGAGATGATCTGCAGAGAGGAGTGGACCAAAATTCCTCCTGACATGCGTGCAAACCTCAACTGCAAAAACGTCTGACTGCCGCGCTTGACAGCAAGGGTTTTGTCACCAAGTTCTGTTTGCCAGAGGGATCAAATACTTATTTTTCACTGCAAATACATTTATAGAATTTATACAGTGTGATTTTATGGATTTTATTTTATTTGAGGGACCCAATAATCATTCTCTCTCTCTCTCTCCCTCTTTACCAGTTGTTAGTCTTCTATTGTCACCATCGTACTTGTTTGATTTATGTTATGTACGTAACCCCCTCGAATGTACAGCGCCTTGGAATCAATGGCTCTAAAATATATAATAATAATATCCATCCACACATGGGCATTGTTTTTCCTAGGACAATATCTATAATATATCTATATAAATATCCAAGATCATGAAAATAACTTTGTGAAATTAGGAATAATAGTTGTAAGGCATCAGCTATTCCTAATACAAAAAATACCCAGAACAAACCAATGTGGAGGTTCCTTTTCGTGTTGCCTCACTGGCCTTCTTTCATAGACACTGGCGGAATTTTTCCTAAGCCTCTGCAGGCTTGTCAGTGTCACAGGAGCTGCTCTCTGCTACACTGCGGAGTGCAAGGCACACTAGTGCAATTGCATAATGCAGGTTTCTTTTCTACCCTAGCACACTCATGTATGAGCTGAATGCAGCAGGAGCCGCAATCTTCCAGTTACAGTTCTTAATTCATTACATAGTGGAATGTGTTGAGAACAATAAAACATAGAAATGATCAATGAAAATCAAGTAATATCCCATGGAGGACTGTATTTGGAATGATACTCAAAATAAGAGGGGAAAATCAAATTTCTGGCTGATCCAACTTCAGTGGAAATGCCTCAAGACAAGGAAATGAGGTTCAGCAGTGTGTGTGGCCTCCATTTTCCTGTATGACCTTCCTACAATGCCTGGGCATGCTCCGGTTTTGGCGGTGGATGTTCTCTTGAGGGATCTCCTGCCATACCTGGATTAAAGCATTAGTCAACTCCTGGACAGTCTGTGGAGCAATTGGTGGATGAAACGAGACATGATGTCCCAGATGTGCTTGATTGGATTCAGGTCTGAGGAGTGGGCAGGCCACTCCATAGCATCAATGACATCATTATGCAGGAACTGCTGACAGATTTCAGAGATATGAGGTCTAGCATTGTCATGCATCAGAAGGAACCCAGGGCCCACTGCACCTGCATATGGTCTCACAATGGGTCTGAGGATCTCATCCCGGTACCTAATGGCAGTCAGGGTACCTCTGGCTAGCACAATTAGGACTGTGCAGCTCTCCAAAGAAATGCCTCCCCACACCATTAATGACCCACTGCCAATCCAGTCATGCTGGAGGATGTTGCAGGTAGTACAACGTTCCCCACAGGGTCTCCAGACTTTGTCACATCTGGCAAGTGCTCAGTGTGAACCTGCTCTCATCCGTGAAGAGCACAGGGCACCAATGTTGAATCTACCAATATTGGTGTTCTCTGAAAAATGCCAGTCGCCCTGTATGGTGTTGGGCTGTAAGCACTTGTGGACGTCGGGCCCTCATACCACCATCTTTGAGTCTGTTTCTGACAGTTTGAGCAGACACATGGATATTAGTGACCTGCTGGAGGTCATTTTGCAGGGCTCTGGCGCTACTCCTCCTGTTATTTTGGTCACTTTTGCATTGTATCCTTGTTCTCACCCCTAGATGTAGTAGGAGAGCAAATAAAGGAGAAGGTAGCGGTTCTGCTGCTGGGTTGTTGCCCTCCCACTACATCTAGGGGTGAGAACAAGGACACAATGCAAAAGTGACCAAAATAACAGCCAAAATGGATGAGAACACAAAAATGGTCTGTGGTCACCACCTGCAGAACCACTCCTTTATAGGGGTTGTCTTGCTAATTACCTATAATTTTTACGGCGGCATAGTTCTCCACCAACCACCACCCCCTGGATTTTTAAAACGTGGTTTCCACTTAAGGTCTTATTTACATAAAGTTTTCTTCTTAGGTATCAGTTGAGGTGCCCTTTTCACCATATCCCTACAGATACAGTGGCAAAAGAACATAAAACTAAGGTCAGAAAAAAAGCCTTTTCAAGTAAACGCCTCAAGACATGCCTCAATTGCCAAGACACTTAAAGAGAACCTGTCACATTTAATGCCAGCTACGCCTTGTTGTTGACATGAAGTATATTTCACAAGCATAACTGCAAGCTGTTTTTTGGACGCAATTACGGCTGTAAAAATAAGTGATGTCAATTCTTGAGGCGTTTTTTTCCCGTAGAATCCCCATAGGAAACAATAGGGATATGATCTTTCAAAATACTTTTCAAAATACATCTCTAATCAGACGTTTTTTGAAGCGTAAATTTATACCTCAAAAAACGCTGTGTAAAACATACCCTTAGATAGACAATGCTAGTAGAGTGGTTTAAACAGTAGGGCAGAAGGCTTCAGAGCTCTAAAGGGTTAAAGTTTGACAGCAAAATAGATTAACAAGCTCCTTTGCTTCTGATAACACACAGCATGGAGTGAAGTCACCATGGTCAGCCATGGCAGCTAGAGCAATAAGTACAGAGAGAAATGGTCGGTAACTTAGGAAAGCTTGAGTACACCGGCAGAAAATATGAACTGCTCTAGCTCAGATGCTATGCAAAATTAGAACATCAATGTATTTGGTCGTAGTCTTTATTTGCCTCTAGCCTCACATTTAAAGTTAGCTATCGTGGTGAAAATAACCCTTTAACGTAAGGTTTCCTGTTTTTTCCTGGTTCCTGTTGGTAGCCATTGGGATGTCTTTCTCACAGTTTCCTTGCGAACCACAAAAAAAATAAAATCAGAAAAACTTTTTGTGCATTTTTACAAGACTACTTATTGCTGATTTTCCCTGTAGCTAATATATTAGTCCCAGATAAAGGGGAAATATAGCCCCAGCACTGACTGCAGAGCTGGCCACTTCTGTAGTTTCACAATTTATGTGCTTCACATGTCCCACTCCACTCTCATATATTGACTTATACTTATGCCCCTTTCTGTGTTAGAATTTGCTCCAACCCCTTCCTCTCTCATATATAGACACTATAAAGATTGGGTACAGGTCAATCTACTATTCAAATAGTCAAGAAAATTCTAAATAATCACTGGACAAGGTGGACAATGTCTACCTGACATAACAACATGGGGTCAACAAGAACGGCCCCAACTGGAACCTAGGCGAAAAAGCCCTGGTGTACCCTGAACCGAGATAAATAGAGTAACCAACCCACTTTAAATACCATCCTTATGATTTTACGATCCGACGTGTTTCCTTTCCCAAGTTGTCGGGGGAATTCATCAGGGGTAATAGAATATTTAATCAGGGAAACTAAGATATGTACAAAAACTGTTAGACAAGATAGTAAGTGAGGTACGATAGAAAAAATGAGGGTCAGAAGACCAAAAGTACATACCCCCCTATATTGGATCCAGTCCAGACCCAAGTATCAAAGCCAAAAAATTCAAATGCAGTGGCCACAGCACTTACCAGTCCAGGTAGTAAACACAAGAACACTATACTGTAGTTACATATCTTTTCATTAGAAACCAAGAAGAGCGGACAGAAGGCTCTAATTTGTACAGCTATTTCATATTAGTAATGTGAAGATGCAGATCCCTGCATGCTCCCAATCCAGCAAGTGTGTCTCTATGTTCAGCGTCTGACTTCAGACAGCACGCCCGCTTGCTCTTTGTAAGGATCCAACTTAGGGGCGGAGAGATCCTCCCATATCTCTGACGTGGGAATATAAGATTGGAAACCTGCTCTGTATCCACAGGGTACGATAGTTCTAGTCCCTCCCACCGGTTCCTCAATCGCCGCGGTGCTGATTATAAGGGTAAGATGAATGGGACTTACGGCCATAGATGTGTACAGGTATTGAATAGGGGGGCAACACGTCAACCACACAGAGGCACAAAGAGTATTGTAAAATAGATGAATAAAATACAGGTAAGAGATTACTTTATCATGAACACCACGGAAATTGTTTTATTAGAAGGACAAGTGGAGATACATTAAGGGTGAGGAAAAAGAAGGAACATTGGTACATATCACACCACGGAGAGGGAATGGTAGACAAGTAATTGCAAAAAAGTAGGAATCACAACAGGACAGCACCACCTAAAGTAGTTTATGACAAGATCTAAAGTCTAACTACTATCAGTATATATCTGGAATGTCAGTATTAATCATAGAGATATAATCACAGGTGATGTTGTGATAAAATCTGTGGTGAAACAACCAGAAATGTTTATCCTAAGTGACGAAAAAAAGACCAGATCTTAATAAAACAATTAAAACTCAATTGCTCATTTAGTCCGTGTGGATATACAGTACCCAGTCTGAAAATCCATTTTTCTTCGATTTGGAGTATTATTTTATCAGCATCCCCTCCACGCAGTGAGGCCTGGAGACATTCCAATGCTTCATATTTAAGGTGGGAATTATTTCCATCATGTATTTAACCCCTTCCTGACATGGGACGTATGCATATGTCCTAGCGGGAAGTGCGTTCCCGCAAATGGACGTATGCATACGTCCTGGCGATCATGCGGGCTTACCGCTGGCCTCATGCCACATCACCCACGGCCGGAGTGAGCTCCAGCCACGGGTGTGTAACCCCTTAGCTCCGACGATCAATTAATATCGTCAGAGCTAAGTTGCAGGCAGGAGGAGGGATCCCCTCCTGCCTGCTCCTCGGCGCGCTGCTGCACGTTAGTGCGGCAGCGATTGCTTACCCGATGGTCTCGGGAAGTGAAGATCATGCATTGTGGGCATTGTGACTGACAGTTGTCATGGCCAGTACTGTGTACTGGCCTGCCTTGTATCCGCAATCTGAAGATTGCTGTTACAATTCCCCTATGGGGAAAAGTAAGAAATAAGTGTAAACAAGTGTAAAAAAGTATTAAAAAAAGTGAAAAAGTAAAACACAAACACAAAAAATAAAATAAAAACATGTACATCGCCCTTTTCCCCTTTAGAAAAGCCAAACGCCCCCAAAAAGATAAAAAAATAAATAAAGTACCCATATTTGGTATCGAAGCATGCGTAACGACCTGTCCTATAAATATGTCATATTACGGGTTAATTAATATGACATATTTATAGGACAGGTTGTTACCGTACCTTACGGTGAATGCTGTTAAAGAATTGCGATTTTTGCTCATCCCGCATCACATAAAATGGAATAAAAATCGATCAAAGACTCATATAAACGCCAAATTTATACCAATTAAAACGTCAGTTCATCCCGCAAAATAAAGTCCTTACACGTCTCTGTATACGGAAAAATAAAAAAGTTATGGCTCTCAGAAGACAGCGATGCATAAAAATTGTTTTAAACAATAAAAAAACTTTTTTTTTTCTTTTTTTTTTTTTTTAAGTGCTTCAACATAAAAAAATATATAAATTCGGTATCGCCATAATCGTCGACCCACAGAGTAAAGCTAACTTGTCATGGATACCGCACAGTGAGCGCTGTTCAAAATAAAAAATACTACTACGATTGCAGGGTTTTCATCACACTGCCTTCCAAAAAACAGATTTAAAACTGATCAAGAAGTCTTCTCCCCCAAAAAATATGAATAAAAATGTCAACTCAACCCGCAAAAAAACAAGCCCCTACACAGCTGCGTACACAGAAAAATAAAAAAAGTTATGGCTCTCAGACTATAGCGATGTAAAAACGTGTTTTCCTTTTTGAATAAAAGTGTTTTTACTGTGTAAGAGTAGTAAAACATAAAAAAATACAAATTTGTTATTGCTGTAATTGTATCGACCTGCTGAGTAAAGCTAGCATGTCATTTATACCGCACGGTGACCGCTGTAAAAAATAAAAAACACTACCAGGAATGCTGTATTTGGTTCAAAATGCCTCAGATAAACCTTAATAAAAAGTGATCAAAGTGTCATATGCACCCATTAATGGTACCAATAAAAACTTCAACTCATCCCACAAAAAACATAATCAGCTCCGTATAGAGAAACATAAAAAAGCTATGGCTGTCAGAATAGGACAACATAAAAATACAATTTTTTATAGACTTATTTCTATTGTGTAAAAGTAATAAAACATAAAAAAAAACTATATAAAATGTATATCATTGTAATTGTACCGAACCACATAGTAAAGTTATCCTGTCATTTACACTTCACGGTGAACATTGGAAAAATGAAGCCCAAAAAACAATGGCGGAACTGCGTTTTTTCCCCCCATTTTCATAGCCCAATGCTAGAAAACACTGTGGAACACCTGTGCGCCCAAAATGAGATCCCTGAGGGGTGTTGAATCCAAAATGTTGCGACTTCTGGAAGGTTTCACCTGTTCTGGTACTTTGGGGGCTCTGCAAATGGCCCCACCAAAATCTGCGTTTAAAAAGCCAAATAGCGCTCCCTTCCTTGTACGCCCTGACATGCGCCTAAATAACAGTTTACACCCACACGCGAACTTGGAAGAAATTGTGTGACAAAATTTTGGGTGCTTTTTTTTCCAGGATTCCTTGTAAAAATGAAACATTTTCAGCTAAAATCGCAGGTTGTTGGAAAAAAAATGTTTTCATTTTCCCAGCCTAACGCTAATAAAATTTGTGAAACACTTGTGAGGGTCGATATACTCACTACATTCCTGGATATATTTCTTAAGGGGTGTAGTTTCCAATATGGGGTCTTTTTAGGGGTGTTTATTACGTCTTAGTACCTTAGGGTGTCCGCAAACCTGAAATGGCGCCTAAATAAAACCGTAATGAAAATGAGACCCCAGAGTCCAATAGGTGCTCCTCCTATTCTGGGGCTTGTGATTGAGCCAAATCGCACACTAGGCTCACATATGGGATATCTCTGGCAGAATCTGGGGAATCAATATTAAGTTGTATTTCCCTGATCACATCTACTGTGTTCTTGTGAATAATGGATAAATATTGAACATCTGCAAAAAAAAGTGAAATTTAGAAATTTCACCTCCATTTTGCTTTAATTCCTGTGAAACTCCTAAATACTGTTTTGAATACTTTAACCCCTTAACGACCTTGGACGTATGCATATGTCCAGGTCGTTTGGGGGTTCACGCACCTGGACGTATACATACGTCCTGAGGATCGCGCGAACTCTAAAGCAGAATTCTCGCGATTGGCCCGGGATGTCAGCTGTATATTACGGCGGTTAACCCCTTAATTATCGCGACCATCGGGTCGCAATAACTAAGGAAGATGCAGGAGGAGATCGCTCCTCCTGCGTCTCTGTCGGCGACAGCAGCGCACGATCGTGCGGCTGCTGTGTGCTGACAGACAGCACGGAAGGCATAGAATGCCTTCCGGGTTGTCTGTGACGTCACAATGCCCGGCCGTGCCCTGTGGGCATGGCCCGGCATCGTGAATGAAAGTTGCCATAGGAACCAGTACACAGCCACAAACTATGTACTGATTCCTATTGAATGAGGAATCTGAAGATCTCTCATTCAAATCCCCTATGGGGGAAAGTGAAAAAAAAAGGTGAAAAAGTAAAAAAAAAAGTGAACAAGTAACACACAAACACGAAAAATAAAATAAAAACACTTACACCGCCCTTTTCCCCTTTACAAACGCCAATCGCCCCAAAAAAGATCAAAAATAAATAAAGTACCCATATTTGGTTTCGCCACGTGCGTAACGACATGCCCTATAAATCTGTCATGCTAATTAACTCATACGCTGAACGCCGTAAAAAAAAAAATCACATTAAGATTTTTGTTCATACCACAGCACATAAAATGGAATAAAAAGCGATCTAAAACTCCTATAAACGCCAAAGTTGTACCAATTAAAACGTCTGTTCATCCCGCAAAAAAAAAAGTACTTGTACAGCTCTGTATACGGAAAAATAAAAAATGTATGGCTCTCAGGAGGCAGCAATGCATAAATATTGTTTTACACACTAAAAACATTTTTCTTTTTTTTTTAAAACTATATAAATAGGGTATTGCCATAATTGTATCGACCCAAAGAGTTAAGCTAACTTGTCACTGATACTGCATGGTGAGCGCTGTTAAAAATAAAAAACACTACTAGGATTGCAGTATTTTCTTCACCCTCCCTTCCAAAAACGGATTTAAAAGCGATCAAAAAGCCTTGTCCCCCCAAAAAATGATACTAATAAAAACGTCAACTCATCCCGTAAAAAAAAAAAGTCCCTACACAGCTCCAAACACAGAAAAATTTTAAAGTTATGGCTCTCAGACTAAGGCGATGCAAAAACGTATTTTCCTGGTTGAATAAAAGTGTTTTATTGTATAAAAGCAGTAAAACATAAAAAAATATACAAATTGGGTATCGCTGTAATCGTATTGATCTGCTGAGTAAAGCTAGCATGTCATATATACCGCACAGTGACCGCTATAAAAAATAAAAATAAAAAACACTACCAAGATTGCTGTATTTTGTTCAAAATGTCTCACAAAAACCTTAATAAAAAGTGAACATAGCGCCATATGCAACTCATGATGTAACCAATAAAAACATCAACTCATCCCGCGAAAAAACAACCCCATAATCAGCTCCGTACACAGAAAAATAAAAAAGTTATGGCTGTCAGAATAGGACAAATTAAAAACGCAATTTTTTATAGACATATTTCTATTGTGTAAAAGTAATAAAACAGAAAAAACTATATAAAATCTATATCATTGTAATTGTACCGACCCCCATAGTAAAGTTTTCCTGTCATTTACACTGCATGGCAAACATTGTAAAATTGAAATCCAAAAACAATGACGGAACTGCTCTTTTCCCCCCCGATTGTCCTGGCCCAATGCTAAAGAAAAACTACGGAACACCTGTGCACCGAAAATGAACAGTACACCCCTAGATGATATCCCTGAGGGCTGTTGAATCCAAACTGGGGCGACTTCTGGAAGATTTCACTTGTTCAGCTACTTTGGGGGCTTTGCAAATGTGATATGGCCCCACCAAAATCTGTGTTCCAAAAGCGAAATAGCGCTCCCTCCCTTGTACGCTCTGACATGCTCCCAAAAAGCAGTTTACACCCACATGTAAGGTATTGCCGAACTTGGAAGAAATTGCTTAACAAAATTTTGTGGTTCTTTTTTCCAGGATTCCTTGTAAATATGAAACATTTTAAGCTAAAATTGCAGATTGTTGGAAAAAAAAATTTAAAATTTTCACAGCCTAATGCTAAAAAAAATTTGGGAATCACCTGTGGGGTCTATATACTCACTGCACCCCTGAATATATTCCTTAAGGGGTGTAGTTTCCAATATGGGGTCTTTTTAGGGGTGTTTATTAAGTTTTAGCACCTTAGGGTCTCCTCAAACCTGAAATGGCACCTAAATAAAATCGTATTGAAAATGAGGCCCCAGAGTCCAGTAGGTGTCTCTCCTATTCTGAGGCTTGTGGTTGAGCCAAATAGTGCACTAGAGCCACATATGGGATATCTCTAAAAATGGCAGACCTGGGGGAATTGATATTATGTTGCATTTACCTAGTCACATTTACTGTATTCCAGTGAATAATGGATAAATATTGAAAATCTGCTAAAATAGTGAAATTTTGAAATTTCACCTCCACTTTGCTTTAATTTTTGTGAAATACCTAAAGGATTAACAAACTTCCTAAACACTGTTGTAAATACTTTAAGGGGTCTAGTTTCTTAGATGGAGTCATTTATGGGGTATCTAACATGCAGGCCCCTCAAAGCCACATCAGAACTGGACTGGTCCCTAAAAAAATGTATTTTGCCAATTTTTCTTGAAAATGTGAGAAATTACTACTAATTTTCTAAGCCCTCTAATGTCGTAAAAAAAAAATAATTTAAAAAATGATGCCAACCTGTAGTGGACATATGGTAGATGCTAATTATAAACTATTTTGTGGTGAATAATTATCCATCTTGCACGCAAAAATTTTGGAACTTTCAAAATGACAAATTTTCCACATTTTCATGAAATTTTTTATATTTTTCAAAAACAAACAAGGATTGTATGGATCATTTCTTACTAACTTAAAGCACAATGTGTCACGAGAAAACAATCTCTGCATCACATGGATAGGTAAAAGTGTCAAAAAGTTATTCTCACATAAAGTGACATATGCCAGATTTAAAAAATATGGCTGTGTCAGGAAGGCTAAAACTGGCTGGGTCCTTAAGGGTTTAACGGGTGTAGTTTCTTAGATGAAGTCATTTTTTGAAGTTTGAAAATGGTAAATTTTTCTAATTTTTTCACGATTCTTTGATATTTTTCACAAATAAACAAGCACGTTTTGGACCAAAATTTCTTACTATCTTAAAGCACAATGTGTCACAAGAAAACAATCTCTGAATCACATGGATAGGTTAAAGTGTCAAAAAGTTATTCTCACATAAAGGGACAGATGCCAGATTTAAAAAAATGGGGCTCTGTCAAAGAGGCCAAAACTGGTTCCGGTGGTAAGGGGTTAATAGAAATGTCTTGCTATGGGGGTGTCCCTGTTGTTTATGTCTCCAATGTGTTCTAGGATACGCTGTTTCCATGGTCTTATTGTCTTTCCAATGTATTCTAAAGGGGTAAAGACATGTAGCTTTGTAGATAACATTACAAGAGTTACAATTAGTGAAGTCTCTAACTTTGTATTTTCAATTCGCGACACAGATAAACACCTATTTCGTTTGTTTAACCCAACCACATGCCTTACAGTGTCCACATTTGTAGCATCCCTTAGGTTGTCTACCCAGCCAGGATTCCTTTGAAATTTGGGATTTGAGATGACTATGCGTAAGTCTGTCTCCCAGGCCTCTCCCTCTCCCATATGTGACCTGGGCATAAGTTGGCAGAACCACTATCCATTCTTATGATATCCCAGTGTTTATTTAGTGATTCTCTGATTACAGACTGAGCCCGATCAAAGGTGGCAGTAAGTCTAATTTGAATTTATTTGGTTCTTTCTTCTTCGGGATCAAAAGTTGGGAACAATCCTGTAACAATGCCTATTTATACGCTTGCTTGATTATTTTGTTGGGGTATCCCTTATCTCTGAATCTATGTTCCAAATCTCTTGATTTCAACATGTAAGAATGGTAAGGAATTTCTATTCCATTCTGATGTGAACTTCAGGCCAATCACATTTTGATTAAATGATAAGACCCGTTGTTCAAAATGGTCCACTGAGCCCGTCCACGGTACAAAAATGTCATCTATGTACCGGGCCCACAGGACAATTCCAGTCTGGAACACAAGATACTCATACCCCAAAACAATGGTCATCTTCCACCAGCCCAGGAGCAAATTTGGAAAGGTTAGCGCACAAGGGCTACCCATTGCGGTGCCCCTGAACTGGTGGTATATGCGACCATTGAACAAAAAGTAGTTCCTTGTCAGAACAAACTCCGAGTTTCAATATAAAGCTATTGTGGGAGTAGAATTGGGACCCTCTCATTGACCAGAAATATTCTACTGTCTTTAAGCCTATATTGGGAGGGATTGATGAGTAAAGGGGCTCGACATCAATGCTTGCCAAGATAGTTTGTGCATCAGTTGTTACCTCATCAATTCATGCCAGTAAGTCCATAGTGTCTCTCACATAGGATGGTAGTGATATAACATATTTATCTTTGATGTAACATATTTGTCCAAATAGACACCCACATTCTGTGTGAGGCTATCAATGCTGGAGACGATTGGTTGTCCTTTGAGTGGTGTTAGACCCTTGTGGACTTTAGGCAAGGTGTAGAAGGTAGATATTTGAGGTGACTGGGCAAGCATTAAGTCAAACTCCCCCTCTAGTTTTTCCTTCTTGGCATCTTCCAGAATATCCATCAGTTATTTCCTATGCATTTAGTTGGATCCCTGGATATCCCCCCTTTCCCTTTTGTTATCAGCATCAGGTGAACCGACTCCTCCCCCTTTGTTATAAGCAGCAGGTGAACTGACTCCGACTCCTCCTCCCCTGTGTTATATACAGCAGGTGAAAAGACTCATCCTCCCATGTGTTATATACAGCAGGTGAACTGACTCCTCCCCTTTGTTATATACAGCAGGTGAACAAACTCCTCCTCCCATGTCTTATATACAGTGGATGAACTGATTCCGACTTCTCCTCCCCTGTGTTATCAGCAGCAGGTGAACAGACTCCCCCTCACCTGTGTTATATACAGCAGGTGAACCGACTCCTCCTCCCCTGTGTTATCAGCAGCAGGTGAACCGGCTCCTCCTCCCCTGTGTTATCAGCAGCAGGTGAACCGGCTCCTCCTCCCCTGTGTTATCAGCAGCAGGTGAACAGACTCCTCCTCCTCTGTGTTGTCAGCAGCAGGTGAACAGATTCCTACTCCCATGTTTTATATTCAGCAGGTGAACCAACTCCTCCTCCCCTGTGTTATATACAGCAGGTGAACCAACTCCTCCTCCCCTGTGTTATATACAGCAGGTGAACCAACTCCTCCTCCCCTGTGTTATATACAGCAGGTGAACCGACTCCTCCTGCCCTGCGTTATATACAGCAGGTGAACCGACTCCTCCTCCCCTGTGTTATATACAGCAGGTGAACTGACTCCTCCCCCTCCCCTGTGTTATATACAGCAGGTGAACTGACTCCTCCCCCTCCCTTGTGTTATATACAGGATGTGAGCTGTCTCCAACCTCTGTGTTATCAGCAGGATGTGAACTGTCTCCTCCTCCTTCCCTGTGTTAAATGCAGCAGGTGAACCTACTCCTCCTCCTCTGTGTCACATACAGCTGGTGAGCTGACTCCTCTGTGTTATCAGCAGCAGGTGAACTGACTCCTCCCCCTCCCCTTTTTTATATACAGCAGGTGAACAAACTCTTCCTCCCCTGTGTTATATACAGCAGGTGAACAGACTCCTCCGACTCACCTGTGTTATCAGTAGCAGGTGAACCGAATCCTCCCCTGTGTTATATACAGCAGGTGGAGCATATCGAAAGAAAAAAGTTACCCTGGCACTCGTTCAAAGAATACCTCTCATGAGGCAGAAATGGGGTGTATAAAAACAAGGGGCCACATGTATGAAAACGGTCTAGGTCTAAAACTCACTTTGTTGCCCATAGTAACCAATCAGAGAGCCCCTTTCATTTCATATAGAGCTCTGGAAAAATGAGAGAGGCACTCTGGTTGCTATGGGCAACAAAGTGAGTTTTAGACCTAGACAGTTTTCATACATGTGGCCCAAGGTTTTTTATTCCATTAAAAATATTTCATTAAAAACCTTAACACCACAGTAAGAACAATAGCACATTGATGCGTTTCTCGGCGAAACCGACGCTACTTCAGAAGAACGTGTTACAGAAATACCCGGGAAACACATACATTTCAAAGGAAAGATGCATTCCTATTGGATAGAATCATTAGCCAATAGTAAAACGAGCGGCATAAACCCATTAAAACCTATGAGATATGTAAGTCGGGAAGGAATTTTTCCCTAAAATGAGGACAATTGGCTTCTACCTCATTGGGGTTTTTTGCCTTCCTCTGGATCAACACCTTAGCACAACAGGCTGAACTGGATGGACGTCTTGTCTTTTTTCGGCCTTACAAACTATGAAACTAAGAACCAATAGCAAATCATGCGGGACTATTTAAAACGAGGTACTTATAATAAAACTAAACGCTTATTGGCTGGGACAGAGGAGGGAAATATGTATTATCCAATCAGAGAGAGATCTCCTCGAGTCTATGTTATTCTATGGAGGAGAATCCTGCAATAAGGGACAGAGCTATTCGCTATATGGAAGTCTATGGGAGATGATTCAAAGCGCTGATTGGTGCTTGTAAGTGAGGGATATATAAAGCAACCAATAATATGAGGAGCTACTATTGCTCCATCTTAGCCTATAGAGATAAAAGCGACCAATCACAGGACAAGCTACTTCTCCCGTATTGTCCTATGGAGCGAGTAGCTCGGCCTCCCATTGGTCAGCACGGGCGGAGCCTCGTCCGTGTCAACCTATAAAATTACAAGCAGTGCTGACCATTGAGAAGCCGAGCTACTCGCTCCATAGGACAATACTGGACGAGTAGCTTGGCACCCTGTCAAAACCCCTTTAACTCTAATTCAGAACAAAGGAGAAACTTTAGTTAATTAAAAAATGCATGCGGATTTTAATTTCTTGCATTTCTTTATGCAGTTGAAAAACGCAACATATGAACCCACCCTTAACAAGATATTGTAACACAAAGCATTACCTTTTGAGTCCAGTTAAAGTCAAGGTAAATTGATTGCTGACGTGTCTCCCTACGGTAGCCAATATCTTATCTTTAAAAAATGGCAAGGTTAGGGTTAATTTGGCTTTTAATTTTAGGACCCCTTTATGATTAGTTGTTGCAGAATTATCTTCTCATCAGGAAATAAACCAGGCACGAGTTGAATAACCTTCAGGGAAGCTATACTGTCCTTCTGTCGGCCGCTGTCTGTGAAAATTGCCTGCAGAGTTAGTGAGCAGGAACAGTTAAGATTTACAAACAATGATGAAGCTTGTCACGCATCTTTCACCATTCATCATTGGGCCGCCGGAGCCGGGCGGTGAAGTGTTCTTCATAAAAACCAGCTCAGTGTGAAATACACCTCGCTGCAATGTTTACTGCTCTGAAACTCGTCACAGCCCTTTATAGTAAATCCAGATTGCGATGTGACATTACAGTATATCATTGCAGAGCGTGGTGGGGTTTACACTAGGAATGAGTGCAGTTCACACCAGATGAGATGTCCAGATTGAGTTATGTAGGAATTTGGCAGTTAGATGGAGATAACTTATTTTTTGCTCTCATGTTTTGTTTTGTGTTTTTTTTTCTAAATAGAAAAGTTAACTTATTTTTCTACATCCTTCTTCTCCTCATGGTTTGTCTTGGTCTGTTCATTAGGTGCTTCCCTTTCAGATGATTCAATTTCTTAACCTTGGATTCACAGATTAGAAATGTTATTATGATTCACAAGCTCACATTGTGTAGGGCAATATACTTTATATACTGAGACATATATCAGGTAAACACATACCTTATGGAGTATAACGTATTACAAATCCTGCTTGCTTTCTGTCTCTGTCTAGTGCAGCCTGTAATGAAATTGCCTTGTCTGACGATTAAAATCGAGTGTTTCTTGTGTTGTAAAACTGGAATCTACAGGAACTGCTCTTTGTACTGCCTAACCTTAGAGCAACAAATGCTACTATTTAATTTTAGAGTGTAATAATAAGCATGGAGTATATATCTTCAAAACAATTGATAATAATGTATATGCATTTAAAAAAATGCTAGTTTTTTCCTAATAATTTACTGGTAAATGACATTCCCTTAACGATCGGCCGCCGACTTTTGACGGTGGGCATTTCAGGTCAATCGTCTGTAGTGACGTCTTTTGACGTTGCTGCAGACATCAGAGTTTGTGGAGCCCGGCGCTGCAGCAGTGCTGAGAACAGGGCTGTACTACACAGTGCTGAGAACGGGGCTGTACTACACAGCCCTGTTCCCAGTGCAGCTCCTTCATGCGCTGGGGGGGCGGGGGAAACCTCTTCACCTCGCTGCTTTAACCCTTTGATTGCCACAGTTCATCAACGCAGCGCATTCAAAGGGTTTCCCTGCTCTAGAGTAGCCCCAGGGCTGTCTGTGTAACAAGCCAGTGATCAGGGCAGACTGTGTGCTGCCCTGATCACTGCCTCTGTCTAACTGACAATGATTATAATATATATATGAATATGCTAATACATCACTGAGTAGTAAAAAAAAAGGAACCCAGTTATCCCTGTATGGGATTTAAACATAAAAAGTGTAAAAAAAAATTAAGACAATAAAAATAAACATTTAATAAAAAATAGTTGTGCATACATTACATACACAAAAACACCCCCACTCATATTAGGTATCCACACGACCGTAATAACCTGTAGAATTAATTTAACAAGTTATTAAATGTGAATGGTGTAAAAATAAATAAATAATAATAATTGAAAAAAATTCTTCGATAATTTATAAGTGAACTTAAACTATTCCCTCATAAAGAACAAGTTGTCTCAAATAAAACGAAGCCTCGTACAACTGCGAAATTGAAAAAATAAAAAAGTTACAACTGTTGAAAAGGAGGCAAAAACTAAAAAAAAAATTCTGGTCATTAACTACTTTTCAGGCGTTCGGCTTAAGGGGTTAAAGAGAAAATATGTAATTAACCCCTTTAAGGGGTTTTACCATGATATAAAATCCCTAGCACTGGCTGCTCGCAGCGAATCGGCCATGCATGTGAATGAGGAGGGAGCTTCCTCATTCACTTCTATGGAAGCTTCCGAATATAGCCGAGCTCGCTATATTTGGAAGCTCCCGTATAAGTGAATGCGGATGGCTGCCGCAAACTTTTGTACTAACACCTACAGACCTGAGTGAGGGTGCATTTTCTGCGGGCTGAAGTGTACTTTTTATTGGTACCAGTTTGGAATACATTGGACTTTGTCTATTAATTTTATTCCAATTTTTAGGGGACGTGAAATGACGAAAAAACGCAGTTTTGACGTTTGGAATTTTTTCATTCTACAGTGTTCAGCGTGCTTGATAAATAATGTTATATTTTAACAGATCGGACTTTTTCTGGACGCGGTGATACCAAATATGTGTAACTTTTTTATTTTTTTATTTGTAAAATGGCAAAAGGGTGATTTGAGCTTTTAAATTTTTTTAGACTTAAAAACATTTTTTTTTACTTTAACTTTGAGTGCCCCTAGGGTACTTCAGCACTCGAGGGTGCAATCGTTTATAAAGCTAATGCATTGTAATACAATGACAAGAGTGTACAAAGATGGCAATTTTACTACTTCCTGTCTAGGAAGTTCTTATTGATTTATTGATGTGACCACCTTTGCCACGGTGTCTAAGGAGTTAAACAGCGCAGGATGGCGCCGGGACCAGTCCGTGCTGTAACCGCCGAGTGTTAGCTGCAATTAGCAGTTAACACCCGGGAGCTATGTATCGAGATCGCTCTGCAATCCCACTGCAAAGCCCCTTACTGGCATTAGGACGTACCCATAGGTCCAAGGGGTTAAAAAATATATATTTTGCGTGCTTTACAGAAAAAAAACTACACATATTGGGTATCCACATGACTGTAATAACCTGTAGAACTAATCTAACAGATTATTTAGTGTGAAATGTAAATGGTGTAAAAAAATAAAGAAACAAATGTAATAAAAAATAAAAAAAACTGCTGTAGTTTATTAGTAAACGTAAACTACACCCCCAAAAAATACAACTTCTCCCGCACAAATCCTCCTACAACTGTGTCACTTAAAAAAAATAAAAAAAGCTACGACTGTTGAAATGCAGGGAGGCAAAAACTAAAAAATATAGCTGGTTACTAAGGCCTTTTCAGGCCTGGGGCTTGAGGGGTTAGAGACTTGGCTGACAACTTTGATGAGGAACTTGATTGGGTTCCCTTCAAACAACCTTAGGATGAATCAAAACATTGTATGCAAGCCAGTGTGTAAATAAATATATATATATATATATATATATATATATATATATATATATATATATATATATATATATATATATACATACATATACACAGTACCTTGCGAAAGTATTCGGCCCCCTTGAACTTTTCAACCTTTTGCCACATTTCAGACTTCAAACAGAAAGATATAAAATTTTTATTTTTTTGTGAAGAATCAACAATTGGGACAAAATTTAGAAGTGCAACGAAATTTTTTGGATTTTTTAAACTTTCGCAAAAAATAAAAAACTGAAAAGTGGGGCGTGCAATATTATTCAGCCCCTTTACTTTCAGTGCAGCAAACTCACTCCAGAAGTTCAGTGAATATCTCTGAATGATCCAATATTGTCCTAAATGACTAATATAAATATAATCCACCTGTGTGTAATCAAGTCTCTGTATAAATGCACCTGCTCTGTGATAGTCTCAGGGTTCTGTTTAAAGCGCAGAGAGCATCATGAAGACCAAGGAACACACCAGGCAGGTCCGTGATACTGTTGTGGAGAAGTTTTAAGCCGGATTTGGATGCAAAAAGATTTCCCAAACTTTAAACATCCCAAGGAGCACTGTGCAAGCAATCATATTGAAATGGAAGGAGTATCAGACCACTGCAAATCTACCAAAACCCGGCTGTCCCTCTAAACTTTCATCTCAGACAAGGAGAAGACTGAGCAGAGATGCAGCCAAGAGGCCCATGATCACTCTGGATGAACTGTAGAGATCTACAACTGAGGTGGGAGAGTCTGTCCATAGGACAACAATCAGTCGCACACTGCACAAATCTGGCTTTTATGGAACAGTAGCAAGAAGAAAGCCATTTCTCAAAGATATCCATAAAAAGTCTTGTTTAAAGTTTGCCACAAGCCACCTGGGAGACACCAAACATGTGGAAGAAGGTGCTCTGCTCAGATGAAACCAAAATCCAACTTTTTGGCCACAATGCAAAACGATATGTTTGGTGTAAAAGCAACACAGCTCATCACCTTGAACGCACCATCCCCCACTGTCACACATGGTGGGGGCAGCATCATGGTTTGGGGCAGCTTTTCTTTAGCTGGTACAGGGAAGATGGTTAAAATTGATGGGTAGATGGATGGAGCCAAATACAGGACCATTCTGGAAGAAAACCTGTTGGAGTCTGCAAAAGACCTGAGACTGGGACGGAGATTTATCTTCCAACAAGACAATGATCCCAAACATAAAGCAAAATCTACAATGGAATGGTTCCCAAATAAACGTATCCAGGTGTTAGAATGGCCAAGTCAAAGTCCAGACCTGAATCCAATCGAGAATCTTTGGAAAGAGCTGAAAACTGCTGTTCACAAACACTCTCCATCCAACCTCACTGAGCTCGAGCTGTTTTCCAAGGAAGAATGGGCAAGAATTTCAGTCTCTCGATGTGCAAAACTGATAGAGACATACCCCAAGCGACTTGCAGCTGTAATCGCAGCAAAAGGTGGCGCTACAAAGTATTTAAGGGGGACGAATAATTTGGCACGCCCCTCTTTTCAGTTTGGTTTTTTTTGTTTTTTTTTACAAAAGTTTAAAATATCCAATAAATTTCGTTCCACTTCACAATTGTGTCCCACTTGTTGATTCTTCACAAATTTCTTTTTATTTTATATCTTTATGTTTGAAGCCTGAAATGTGGCAAAAGGTTGAAAAGTTCAAGGGGGCCGAATACGTTCGCAAGGCACTGTATATTCTGGCATTTGGAAAATATGAATAACTTTGGTAATCCTAATGGTTTATTCTGATTTCATATCAGATAGTGAGAAAAACATTCATATGTATCTTTTTATATAGTGTATGTAAACTGGATGAATTGGTTTCATCTGGATGAATAAAAACATTGTATGCAAGCCAGTGTGTGTGTATATATGTGTGAATATATATTCTGCAGGGCAGTGTTTACAATGAAGCGGTCATCTGTGTGTGATGTAGCCAAAGGACGTCCATTTATTTGCCTTTCTGTGACTCTTCCATTCTCTCTATATAGCTGGTACAACCTGCTGATGACACTCTGTGACACTCTACGTTCAGTGGCCACATTCGCCTGAGAGCATCCTGCTTGATGGTGAGGTACTGTTGATCAATTGTAAGTTGTTGTCTTGGTCTCAGGATGACAAAATGTGAACAGCATGATGAGGAGGACTGTTTAAATCCCAATTCAAATTGATCCACCTTAATTTACTGGGATTAAGCTCCTGGCTAAGGATCAGCAAGTCGTGCAAAAAGTACTGAAACATTGAACAGTTGGACATGTGCCTTCTAAAGTTAAAAGATGGTCTTATTTAGTTCATTAAAAAAAATGTCAAGACATTTTGGGGTGACATTTCCAAATATAAATGCACCATTGTTTTGGTGTATTTTGCGTTAACAAAACCTGTTGACGCCCTACTATCTACATAAATGAACTAAAATATAACAAAACTAGGTGCATTATACGCCATGCACAACACATTTGAAATAAGCTAGCAATGATACGCTATGCGCCTAAATTATTCAGTGTGCCGAGATAGGCGCATCCATTTTACAATGCAAGGTAGCCCACACGTCAGAGTTTTGAAAGGTTCGTTCATTCAGGAGCACTATACACTTTAATTCGCTTAAAACCAGCCAAATATCTCTTAACTTTTTGTTAGTAGTGTATTTCTAATCTACAGTTGTGCTCAAAAGTTTTCATACCCCGGCAGAATTTTTGCTTTCTTGGCCTTTTTTTCAGAGAATATGAATGATAACACAAAAACTTTTTTTCCAATCATGGCTAGTGGTTGGGTGAAGCCATGTCAAACTACTGCGTTTTCTCTTTTTAAATCATAATGACCACCAAAAACATCCATATGACACTGATCAGAAGTTCACATCCCCCAATTCTTAATACCGTGTATTGCCCCCTCTAACATCAAGGACAGCTTGACGTCTTTTGTGATAGTTATGGATGAGGCTCTTTCTTTCTCAGATGGTAAAGCTGCCCATTCTTCTTGGCAAAAAGCCTCCAGTTCCTGTAAATTCCTGAGCTGTCTTGCATGAACTGCCTGCTTGAGATCTCCCCAGAGTGGCTGAATGATATTGAGGTCAGGAGACTGAGATGGCCACTCCAGAACCTTCACTTTGTTCTGCTGTAGCCAATGACAGGTCGACTTGGCCTTGTGTTTTGGATCATTGTCATGTTGGTACGTCTCATGCGCAGCTTCTGGGCTGATGAGTGCAGATTTGCCTCCAGTATTTGCTGATAACGTGCTGCATTCATATTTTCTTCAACTTTGACCAAGTTTTCTGTGCCTTTGTAGCTCACACGTCCCCAAAACATCAGCGATCCACCTCCATGCTTTACAGGAGGAATGGTGTTCCTTTTAGGTCTTGTTGACACCTCTCCAAATGTAACGTTTATGGGTGTGGCCAAAAAGTTTGTTTTTGGTCTCATTACTCCAAATTACCTTGTTCCAGAAGTTGTGAGGCCTGTCTCTGTGCTGTTTGGCGTATTGTAGGCGAGATACTTTGTGGCATTTGCGCAGTAATGGCTTTCTTCAGACGACTCGACCATGCAGCCCATTTTTCTTCAAGTTCCTCCTTATTAGGCATCTTGAAACAGCCACATCGCCAATTTTCAGAGTCCTGAATATCAGCTGATATTATTAGTGGGTTTTTCTTTGTATTCAGAACAATTTTCCTGGCAGTTGTGGCCGAAATTTTTATTGGTCTACCTGACGGTGGTTTGGTTTTTACAGAGCCTCTGATTTTCCATTTGTTAATCTATGGGCTCTATTGGTGGCTCCATTGCTTGGCTCAAACTGAGTGCTTGAGAGAACAGAGTGCTGAGTTAACAAACCAGAGTTAAAAACAGGAGAGAAAAACTGGTAAGTAAACAAACCTCTTTTATTTAATACTTCAATCTCATTAACTTTTTTTTTTCTCTTCATTGCTGTTGCTCCGGGATAATGGGCAGCTTCATTGGCAATTTCCAGCAGTGCACAATCTGCCATATGTATGCACTACTGGAGCAAGAGATCCAGGGTTATTACCGCTGTAGCAGATGTGAGCATGTTGCTACTCTGGTAGCTCGCATTTTAGACCTAGAGGAGCAAAATGCGACAATGAAGAGAAGAGTTTGCTACTCTTGGAGCAAACAGTTAGTGGGCTAAATGTTGAGGGTGGAGTATTGGATCAGCAGGAGGAGCCGTGTAGCTGGGTTAATGTAGACAGGGGGAGCTCTAGGGGTACCAGAAAAAGGAAGGCCACTTCTCCTCCTGAGATTCCTAGTAAAATTGCCAAGTTGGGTGATAATGCTGGGGAATCAGTCTCAGAAATGGCAGCCCTAGTGGACACTGCTCTTCCTAGCAGCCGGAAGAGCAGCCCAACTAGTAGTAGGGGGGATGGGAATGCAGGTAAGAAAAGACAGTTAGTAGTTGTAGGGGATTCTATAATCAGGAAGACGGATAGAATAATTTGTCGCCAGGACCGCCTCAACTGAATGGTTTGCTGTCTCCCTGGTGCTAGGGCTCAGCATGTGTTGGACGGGGGGATAAATTACTGGGAGGGGCTGGTGGAGGATCCTAAAGAATAATTTTAAAGAACTAGGCTCAAGCTGAAGGGAAGGACCTCCAAAGTTATGTTCTCCGGAATACTGCTGGTGCCATGCGCTACTCAGGAAAGACAGCGGGAGCTCAGGGAGTTGGGTTCTTAGAGCACTGGGCTGATTTTTCATTGGGGTACAATGTGTTTTCTACAGATAAATTGCACCTGAATGGAAGGGGGTCTGCTGTGCGGGGGGAAAGAATTCTAGAAGGGTGCGGGAGTATTTAAACTAGGGATGAGGAGGGAGGACAATATAGAAAATGAAGGGGTAGACAGGTTAGAGAGTGGGCAGACTATATCGGTGGGTGGAGAAGCGGAATGGGGGAGGTGGAGTAGACCAGATAAGGAGATCCATGTGTTGCAAACCAGCATTGAAGATATAGGTACCCACAATATCTCATGTAATCTCATGCTATCTACTAATTGTGTAATAAATAATCACATGCTCTCCACTAAAGGTATAATATATAATCCCCTGCCATCATCTGAAAGGGTAATGTATAATCCCATGCCATCTATCGAAGGAGAGATGTTTAATCGAATGCCGTCATCTGAACAGGTAACGTTTAATCCCATGCTGTCTACTAATCGGGTAATGTATGATCCCATGCCGTCTAATGAACATGTTAGATACAATCCTAAACCGTTGACGGAAAGTGTAAAACTGGAAGGGAACTTAAAATGTCTATTCACAAATGCTAGAAGTCTTGCAACCAAAATGGAGGAACTTGAGGCGCTAGTTGTAGAGGAGCTGATTGATGTGGTAGGTATTGCTGAAACATGGCTGGACTCCTCGCATGATTGGGCGGTCAACCTTCAAGGATTTAATCTATTTAGGAAAGACAGAGCGAACAGGAGCGTAGGAGGAGTGTGTCTGTATGTAAGGAGTAATATGAAGGCAAATGTAATAGAGGTAATACAGGGCGGAGTAGCTAATGATGTGAAACATTGTGGGTGGAAATACAAGGGGGGATTAATGCAGAAAATATCTGGTGTAATCTATAGACCCCCGAACATCACTGAGGAGATAGAAGAACAGATGTATAATCAAATGGTGCGGGCAGCACAAGCAGGTACAGTGATAATAATGGGTGACTTTAATTTCCCAGGCATTGACTGGGGTCACGGTTCTGCATCAACTGAAAAGGGAAGGAAGTTCCTCAATCTGTTAGAGGATAATTTTATGGGGCAGTTTGTGGAGGAACCCACTAGAAGTGATGCTCTGTTAGATCTGGTCATTTCTAACAAAGCAGAACTTGTCGGAGCGGTCACGGTTTCTGAAAATCTTGTAACAGTGACCACAATAAAATTCATTTTAGCGTAAACTGGAAAAAAGAAAAACAGAGCGGGAAGGCAAAAACATTTAATTTTAAAAGGGCCAAATTTTCCTTATTGAGGGATGCAATACAGGACCTAGACTGGGAGCAGCTATTAGCAAATAATGATATAGAAGCCAAATGGGGGAGCTTTAAATATACTTTGGGGAAATTTATTGCAAAATATATTCCTATGGGTAACAAGTATAGGCGACTAAAACTAAAACCAACATGGCTTCTACCTTCTGTTAAGAGGGCAATAAACAATAAAAAAAGGTCATTTAAAAATTAAGTCCGAGGGGTCGGCATCAGCCTTTGAAAATTATAGAGAGCTTAATCAAATCTGTAAAAAAGTGATAAAAGCACCTAAAATTCAAAATGAAAGGCAGCTGGCCAAGGACAGCAAGACTAACCCCAAGAAATTATTTAAGCATATAAATGCCAAAAAGCCAAAGTCAGAGCAAGAAGGACCCTTAAAAACCTGTGATGGGGAGCTGGTCACTGGTGACCAAGAGAAGGCAGAGGTACTAAATAGTTTCTTTAGCTCAG
This sequence comes from Phyllomedusa bahiana, assembly GCA_025379985.1. Taxonomy (NCBI): domain Eukaryota; kingdom Metazoa; phylum Chordata; class Amphibia; order Anura; family Hylidae; genus Phyllomedusa; species Phyllomedusa bahiana. The sequence goes on from JAODAL010041781.1 coordinate 28,913, forward strand.
TATATACTATCAATGAGTAAGTAGTTGATGGGGGTAGGCCAAGTGCAGATGTAGGTAGTGCCAGTACTGTTAATACATCATCTGCTTCAATTAATTGGCTCAGTGTAGAAAAAGTCAAAGCCAAGTTAAATAAACTGAATGTGAACAAGGCTCCAGGCCCTGATGACATTCACCCAAAAGTTCTTAAAGCGCTCAGCTCGGTTATCGGTGTGCCCCTCTACATGATATTTAGAGATTCCCTGGTGACTGGCATAGTACCAGGAGACTGGCGCAAGGCAAATGTAGTTCCCATCTTCAAAACAGGTTCCAAGTCTTGCCCAGGTAATTATAGACCAGTAAGTTTAACATCTGTTGTGGGAAAAATGTTTGATTGGCTCATAAGGGACAATATACAGGAGTATGTTGAAAAACACAATATTATTAGTGATTGCCAGCATGGATTTACTTAGGACAGAAGTTGTCAGACCAATCTGATCTGTTTTTATGAAGAGGTAAGTAGAAGTCTGGCTAGCGGGGCAGCTGTGGATTTTTTGTTTTTAGACTTTGCAAAGGCATTCGACACTGTCCCGCATAAACGTTTGTTAGGTAAATTAGAATCCATTGGGTTAGAGGTAACAGTGTGTAATTGGATTAAAAACTGGCTGCTGGATCATACTCAGAGAGTGGTGGTAAATGACTCCTACTCTGAGTGGTCCCTGGTTGTGAGTAGTGTGCCGCAGGGCTCAGTATTGGGTGCTCTCTTATTTAATGTATTTATTAACGATATAGGGGAAGGGATCAATAGCACAGTTTCTATTTTTGCAGATTACACCAAGCTATGCAGGGTAGTGCAATCTATGGAAGATGCTCAAAATTGCAAGCAGACCTGGACACACTGAGTGCTTGGGCATCCACTTGGCAGATGAGGTTCAATGTGGATAAATGTAAGGTTCTGCATCTGGGTAGAAATAATCTACAGGCATCATATGTCCTATGGGGAGAAAAACTTGGAGAATCGCGTGTTGAGAAAGATCTGGGCATTCTTGTAGATAATAGACTACAGAACAGAATGCAGAGTCAATAAGCTGCCTATATGTCAAGTAAGATATTGGAGTGTATTAAAAGAAGCAGGGTCTCGCGGTACAAGGATGTAATTCAACCACTGTACAAAGCATTGGTGCGTCCTCACCTAGAATATGCTGTTCAGTTCTGGGCCCCAGTTTATAGAAGAGATGTAATGGAGCTTGAGAGAGTACAAAGACGAGCAAACAAACTTATAAGGGGAACGGAGCATCTTAGTTATGAGGAGAGGTTAGTAGAATTGAACTAATTTAGTCTTGAGAAAAGACGGCTTCGGGGGGGGGGGGGGGGACATGATTAATTTATATAAATATATAAATGGTCCCTACACAAAGTATGGGGAAAAATTATTTTAAGTCAAGCCCCCTCAAAAGACAAGGGGACATTCCGTTCGACTAGAGAAAAAAGTATTTAATCTCCAGAGGAGAAGAGCGTTCTTCACTGTAAGAACTGTGAATCTGTGGAATAGCCTGCCTGAGGAGCTGGTCACAGCAGGAACTGTAGAGAGTTTCAAGAAAGGCTTAGATACCTACCTGGAACTAAAGAATATTAATGCGTACGTAGCCATGTAAAATTCTGGATCCTGGCTGGTGGAGGCTCTGAGGTCAGAGATGGGGTCTCCACTGGAGCAGATTGGTTCTTGCCTTGTGGATTTCAGGGCATTAACCAGTGGTGAGGCTGGGCTTAAAGTCCTTGTCTCTCCCTCACCCACATTTTCCCCACCCTTGGTTGAACTCCATGGACACGTGTCTTCTTTCAACCGTACTAAATATATAACTATGTAATCACAGTTTGAATACTGCTGACTGCCATTATCAATTCCTTGGATATCTTTTTGTATCCTTTTCCTGTTTATACAACTCAACTACCTTTTCCCATAGATCAGTTGACAATTCTTTTGCTTTCCCCATGACTCACAATCCAGAAACATCAGTGGCTAGATGAAAGATGCAAGAGTCTGTCTGGATCTCAGAAACTCACTCAGCTTTTATGCAAACACACTGATTACAAGCAAACAGGTCACAGGTGAGGATGTTACCTTTAGTAGCCATTCAAACCCATTTGTGTCAACTTCTGTGCAACTTCAGGTCAAAATCACCAGTGGGAACTTTTGATCAGGTTCATAGAATTACTACCGCTTTAACTCTACTCAGCATATAACGGGAAATCCTAAAGGGCAACCTCAAACCCTTAGTTAAGCACGAATCCACATAGTAAAAAATGGAAAACCCGTATACGTAACTTCACAGTTTAGTAAATTTATTTGAATCAATTTGCATTTCTTTAGGCATCCAGCTTGTGATTCATACAGCTGTATATAGCACGTTTATATTAAGCAGAATATGCGAGTACAAAAATGGGTAAATACCTCATGCAAACATCATTCCAAAAGGATAGTAAGGAGCTGCTGGACAACCGGCTGTGAACACACACGAAGCGACGTTTCAAGGAACTAAGCCCTCTTTGTCAAGCATGTGTGTAAGTGAACTGTCTTCCTTTCTTATAGTCAGCTGAATTTAACTCCTAAAGTACCGACATACAGTATATTGGATGCATATATTGAATGCACACATATTAAATAGACATACATCTATTACATATCTAATCCTAAATACTCTATAAAAAAAACACACTCTAAGGTTCAAATCTTAGTATTCAACTGAATCTAACTCCTACTGCACGAACATACATTGAGTACTCTACTATACATCTAATCCTAACCACTCTATAAAACACACTCTAAGGTTCAAATCCTCATTTAGACCTTTTGGGCTTTTAGCTTCCAAATCAAATATCCAAAACGCCTCTCTTTTCAACAATTTACGTTTAACTAACTCCATGTTACTGCCCTTGATTTTCTCCAATACACACCATCTGAGGTCTGAAACATTATGTCTGAATTAAAAAAAAATGCCTAGCTACGGTACTTTCTCTGTATTTCTTTTTGTCAGCATTTTCACTGTCTGTCTTACCTAACTGGTCGCTTTTCTGATGGAAAAGCCTAATTGCTGATTTATGTTCGTTTAAGCGTGTTTTGACGTTTCTACTTGTCTGACCAACATATACAGAGCCGCACGGGCATTTCAGTAAATAGACAACTTGTTTGGTCTCACAAGTATAAAATTCTCTAAAGTGAATCGGGTAGCCTTTAGTTGGATTGCTTATGCTGGATCCTTTAATGATGGAGTTACAGTGTTGGCATCCTAGGCATGGAAATGTGCCTCTTTTCTGTGATGTTATAGTCTTTTGTTTCAATGTCTTCTGAGTATCAATATTGGAAGACATTAAATCCTCACCTAGTTTTTTGCCCTTACGGAACACAAACTTTGGATCTGTTTGAATAAAGTACCTATCTTCTTATCATTTTGTAATATCTTCCAGTGTCTGGTAATTGTATTTTTGATCAACTTGGCATGTTGATCATACTTAGTTATAAAGAGAGGGTGACTCTCCTTACATTCCTTAGTCTTCCCTTTTAATAATTCCTCACGTGGTATTCTTAAAACCTCCTGACCTACAATGGTTAATTGCACTGAGTCATATCCTCTCTGTGAATTTAGTAATAAGTTTCTGCATTGCTGTGATATATAATGTATCAGAGGAACAAATCCTACAAGCCCGGATAAACTGTCCTTTAGGAATGCCTTTAAAGGTGTGGGGTGCATGGAAACTAGATCGATGCAGCACATTGTTACAATCTACTTGTTTGGTGTAAAGAGATGTTTCAAATTGTTCACTTTCTTTACGAATCTCTACATCTAAGTATCTAATGACTTCACAATTCTTTTCCATAGTAAATTGGATCAATGTCACTTGTCTGTTGAGGTACTGAACAAACTCAAGACAGCATGTCCTCGGGACCTCCCCAAAACAAGATGACATCGTCCACATATCTCATCCATTTGATGATGTACTGATTATATTGAGATCCAAAAACATACTTTTTTTCATAGTGTGACATATACAGATTAGCGAAACTTGGAGCGACAGGAGACCCCATCGAGGTCCCCTGTCGCTGCAAGTAAAACTGTGAGGCAAATCTAAAGAAGTTCTTACTCAGAACTATTTCGAGCAAAGACATCACAAACGAAATTGTAGCATTATTAATTCTGTGATCGTCATTCAAGACCTCTCTGTTGACCTCCATCCCTTCATGAAAAGGGATGTTGATGTACAAGGATCTGATGTCAAGGGTACACAACCATTTTACTTGATACGGGTCCACTAACTTAAGTTGACTCAAAAAGTGTCCCGTGTCCTTTAGACAATTAGGATCTCGATATACGAACTTCTGTAAACCGTGCTGATTTTTCAGTTTTTCTGATAATGAACGACAAGATATTTTAAGACAAGTAGAACTCTCTGGTCTGAATTGGGACGTAGCTACTAAAGATACTCAGACCAATTACCCGAAACGCCTAGAATCCATGAAGAAAAAAGAGACGAATTTAACACTACATGCTGCCACGTTATCTGAATATGTTAAAACGAAACGGATACCTAGGGGCTTGAGATCCCCCCTGCAACCAATCCTCTTGCCAGAGGATGTGAAGTATAAAGAACGATGGTATGCGTTAAGCAACCGTTATTCGATGGATTTGATGTTTCTTACTATACAGCACATACAGCAGGCATTGATATCGGTGAAAGAAGATATTGCCCACTTAGAAGAAGACTTCAAAAAAAATTTAACTACAGAGCAATATAATTCAACACAACAAGAACTCAAAAGCAATCTGGAGAAGTTCAAGACACAACAACTCCAAACAAAATTAAGGAAGTTTGAGCGAAGAACCCTCTCGTACCCGTAGATCTAATCGAGTACAGCAATACAAAAATCAGACAAATAATTCTACTACTTCAGATGACTGACCGAAGTGGCCCGATGCAACTCAGATCTAATACTAGAAAAACAACAGGAAAGAAAGATTTTTTAGAAAAAATATCTACACAAGAAGAAAGCGATTGTGGTGCCAGTGGTGGTCCCAAGACCGACAGCTCAAGAGGAAAATCACAAGTAGGAAGACCAAAGAAGAAGAAATAGTACAATCAAATAAAGATGGACTGTTACTCAATATTTCTGACAAAGAACTCACATCACATCAGAAATCAATTATTAATAAAGGATTCAGCTTTGCTCCTACATTTCAACAAAAACCTTTTGATTTTTTAATAGATTTTTATAAGTTTTGTCGTAACCTTAGGATTAAAATATTTTTTCAACATAGTGAGAAAAAGACCCAGTTTAGTCAGGTTCCTAGTAAATTACGTTTGAAGAGTAGTTTTGACCAAGATATTAAGAGTTCTGTGTTAGAGGTATTTGAGCAAACAGTAAAGAGTGAAGTTTTAAGCAAATGGTCCAAAGATAAGATATGCAATCGATTCCAACATAGCAATGTGACTAAAAATGAACAAAGAGCAATCAGGGAGTTGAAGAATGACGATAGCCTTGTTATAAGGAAAGCAGATAAGGGAGGGGCTTCCGTGGTGATAAATCGCTCCCAATATCTAAATGAAGCTATATCACAGCTGTCAGATATCAATGTGTATCAACCATTGGATGTAGATCCCACAGGTTCTATACAGAAATTGATTCAACAGGTTGTAGAGGAAGCAATTAACTTAGGTATTATATCTGTAACAACTAGCAGAATGTTGATTAGAGAGTCTGCAAGAGTTCCAATTTTTTTATCTGGTACCTAAAGTACATAAGTCCCTTGAATCTCCTCCTGGGAGACCAATAGTTTCCGGAGTTAGTTCTGTCCTCGAGCCTCTAGCAGTGTACGGCGACAGTTATTTACAGAAGTTCGTATATCGAGATCCTAATTGTCTAAAGGACACGGGACACTTTTTGAGTCAACTTAAGTTAGTGGACCCGTATCAAGTAAATTGTTGTGTACCCTTGACATCAGATCCTTGTACACCAACATCCCTTTTCATGAAGGGATGGAGGTCGTCAGAGAGGTCTTGAATGAAGATCACAGAATTGATAATGCTACAATTTCGTTTGTGATGTCTTTGCTCGAAATAGTTCTGACTAAGAACTTCTTTAGATTTGGCTCACAGTTTTAAATTGCACGACAGGGACCTCGATGGGTCTCTTTCGCTCCAAGTTTTGCTAATCTGTATATGTCACACTATGAAAAAAAGTAGTTTTTGGATCTCAATATAATCAGTACATTATTAAATGGAAGAGATATGTGGACGATGTCATCTTGTTCTGGGGAGGCTCCGAGGACATGCTGTCTGAGTTTGTCCAGTGCCTCAACAGACAAGTGACATTGATCCAATTTACTATGGAAAAGAATTGTGAAGTCATTAGATACTTAGATGTAGAGATTCGTAAAGAAAGTGAACATTTTGAAACATCTCTTTACACCAAACAAGTAGATCGTAACAATGTGCTGCATCGATCTAGTTTCCATGCACCCCAAACATTTAAAGGCATTCCTAAAGGACAGTTTATCCGGGCTTGTAGGATTTGTTCCTCTGATACATTATATATCACAGCAATGCAGAAACTTATTACTAAATTCACAAAGGAAAGACTCC